>JAJMSH010000100.1:0-25844 GCA_030558315.1 Kodamaea suecica
CATTACTAGACTGGAGGATCATTACTAGACTGGAGGATCATTACTAGACTGGAGGTACATTACTAGTACAGTACTATTCCATTACTAGTCCAGTACTATTCCATTACTAGTCCAGTACTACTCCATTACAACTCCATTACTAGTCCTAGCACTACTCCATTACTAGTACTAGCACTACTCCATTACTAGTCCTAGCACTACTCCAGTACTTACTACTTTGCACCCATCAACACCTCCCCCCACTCAACCCACCACTCGGTCTACTCTCTCGCCGGCTCATCCTATATTTCACATGTCCACAAGATCATGCAGCAGCCCAATCTACTTCCCCGGAAAAATGGCCTAAGAAAGCAAATCCCACATGTAAAATGCACCGACATTTTCGAAAGTATATAAAGGATTGAAACCCCGTTAATTATTTGGAAAAGAACTAGACCCCACGCAAATATCTATCACGATGGTTCTTACTACTAGTACCGTAAACTCTGGAACCCCTCCAAACCCTATGAACTCCTTGCAGAAGGAAAGAGAGAACCCAGCTTGGGATCCCGTCAAGATGCATTACTTCTTGGAAGGGTCCAAGGAACGTTCCGAAACCTTCAAGACCATGTCTCAACAGATGGAAAGAGACCCCATCTTGGCTACTACTCCTGAGTTCTACGACTTGTCAAAGAACGAGCAACGTGAACTCACTGTTAAGAAGATTGCTCGTTTGGCTCAATACATCGAAGTCGATTCCTTCGACGACTTCAACAAGAGATTGTCTATCGTGAGTGTTTTCGACCCTGCTCTAATGACTCGTATTGGTATCAACCTTGGTTTGTTCTTGTCTTGCATCAGGGGTAACGGTACCTCCGAGCAATTGCAATACTGGGCTTTGACCAAGGAGACCGTCTACGTCAAAGGTATTTATGGGTGTTTCGGTATGACCGAATTGGCCCATGGTTCCAACGTAATGGGGTTGGAAACTACAGCAACCTTCGATCAAGATAAAGATGAATTCGTCATCAACACTCCTCACATTGGTGCTACCAAGTGGTGGATCGGTGGCGCTGCTCACTCCGCTTCTCACTGTGCCGTCTACGCAAGATTGATTGTCCACGGGGAAGACTACGGGGTCAAGACTTTCGTGGTTCCTTTGAGAGACTCCAACCACGACTTAAACCCAGGTATCACCGTTGGTGATATTGGTGCCAAAATGGGTAGGGATGCTATCGATAACGGTTGGATCCAATTTTCCAACGTTCGTATCCCTCGTTTCTTTATGTTGCAAAAGTGGTGTAAAGTTTCCAGCAGTGGTGATGTTATCTTACCTCCATTAGAACAATTATCTTACTCTGCTTTGTTACACGGTAGGGTAATGATGATTATGGACTCCTACAGAATGGCGGCTCGTATGTCCACCATTGCCTTAAGATACGCTATTGGTAGAAGACAATTCAAGCCAGAAGGTGCCGAAGATGATGAATTGGAAACTCAATTGATCGATTATCCATTACACCAAAAGAGATTATTCCCTTACTTAGCCATAGCATATGTCGTTTCTGCTGGTGCATTGAAGATTGAACGAACTATTGAAGACACCTTGAACATTTTGGATGAAGCTGTCGATTCAGATGACCTTCCTGGTATCATGAAGGGTATTGAATTGATGAAGTCTTTGTTCGTTGACTCCGGTTCCATGAAATCTTCATGTACCTGGATGGCCTCTGAAGCCATCGATCAATGTAGACAAGCATGTGGTGGTCACGGCTACTCTGCCTACAACGGGTTCGGAAAAGCTTACAATGATTGGGCTGTTCAATGTACCTGGGAAGGTGATAACAACGTCTTGGGGTTGTCCATTGGTAAGCCTTTGGTTAAGCATGTTATCAACGTTATTGATAACGACAAGATTATAAAGGGTTCTTCTTCTTACTACACTCACACAAAGAAATACGCTGGCCCAGGTGTTGGTGAAAAGCCAATTATCACTGATGTTGAAGAAGTCAAGGACTTGAAGAAGTTCCTCTTTGCTTTAGAAGTTGCTTTGATCAGATTGACTCACCAAGTTGCACTCACTGTCAAGGAACAAGACGGTAACTTTGATTACGTTGGTGGTGACATGGTTGTCATCTCTAAATTGAAGTGTTACCACTACTTGTTAGATGAATACATCATTCAAGTTGAGAAGGCTAACAAAGACTTGGTTCCACACTTGCTCAGATTGGGTCAATTATTCGCCGCTGCCGTTGTCTTGGACAAGTTCTCTGGTGTCTTCTTAACATACAAGGTTGTCACTACTGGTGTCATTGCTAAGTTGAACTCTGACTTTATTCCAAAATTGAATGCCGAAATTAGACCTCACATTGCTACCTATACCGATTCCTTCCAACAATCCGATATGCTCATCAACTCTGCTATTGGTAAGTATGACGGTAACATTTATGAAAACTACTTTGACATTGTCAAGGCCCGTAATCCTCCATCCCAAACCAAGGCTCCATACTCCAGTGCGTTTGAAAGTATGTTAGCTAGACCATCTTTGGACGAACGTGACAGATTTGAAAAGACCGGCGAAGCTGCTTTCAATTTGTCTAAGTAAGGTTGAGGGTTCTATTTAGTTCTAGTTTATTTATGATTTATGATGTCGTACTTTTGAAAAGTACTATCTAGATATTTGTTGAATATAGTATTTATGAAAAGATGAGGTTCCTACTTGAACCGATATATATAGGATGGTTCCTTGCCTGACCACCAGTCGAAGAATCGATACAAGGTTTCGAGTTGCGGATACATGAATCCCGCAACTAAAAAATGGTACTTGCCTCTATCATAAAAATATTCACGTACAAATCTTTTCAGATATTTTTGCTTTTGGTTGGGGTATCTTCATGAATAATGAATCAGAAGCAGAACTGAATAGTAAAGTTTATCATCAGGAAAGACTTCATAAATGAATCATTTAAAGAATTCCGGAACTGGGAGTCGAACCCAGGTCTGATCGTTTTCGGTGAGAGCGAACGTGCTTGCCGTTACACTAAACCGGATGTATTCTTGGATTTAACGCGTGAAGTTTATTATACACCAGATTTATGTAGATATTTCTATCGTGTAAACTGTTTTATAAACAGTCTTCACTAACGGTTGCAATGGCTCTTAAGCTCTATAACAGACTATCCTACTCCATTATTATTCGTCTACAGTTTTTATACTCCTTGAATACGTTCAAAATATCATTAAATAAATATTCATAAACTAGAAACCTTACGGTTCTCTAATTCTTCACTTGGACAAGATTGCAGCGACTTCATCCGACTTTTCACCTCTTTCTCTAACCTCCAATGGAGGTCTGTTGATAATGTTCTCCAAGATTGAACTATACGCAGCCTTACCATTGCCAATAGGGTTAATTCTTTGAATGGCACCCAAGTAATTAGCATAGATATCACCGTCATACTTTCCGATTAATGAATTCAAGACATTATCTGGCTGTTGGAAAGAGTCTGTCAAGCCAATAGCATAAGGTCTAAGAGCAGTCAACTTTTCAGTGATAAAGTCATAGTTGATGTACTTGGCCAACTCGTTGTCGAAGACACCAAATCTGAGGAATTCAGCAACGTTGGCATTCAAGATGTAGTATGCATAGTACAATTGCAAGATGTTTGTCAATTGAGCTTGAATCTTAGAACCTTGAGGAACATCCTTTTCCAACTTGTTGGTGAACGATTCCAACAAGTAGTGATGTGCATTAAGTTTAGATAAATGAACTCTTTGTGTTGAGACTAAGTCCCAGTTTCCCTTGTTTTCTTTCAATATGTCCAAGACAGATGCTGAGTACCTTATGATCAAGGCTTCCAAGGCAATCTTAACCTTATTAGCGTCCTTCAAATCTGAAGCGGAGTTCAAGAACGACTTGTTACCAAGGGAATGGGCATTGTTAAGGAAGACCAAACTGGAGCCAGAATCCATTTGTTTGTTCTTGTTCAAGATTATATCCAAATTCTTAAGGATTGTCTTACCAGCAGACATAGCCAAGACATTGTTGTCACCTTCCCAAGTGAGTTGAACATGCCAATCGTTGAAAGCCTTTCCGAAACCGTTATAAGCGGAGTAACCGTGTCCACCACATGATTGTCTAGTTTCATCTATCAATTCACTGGCCAACCAAGTCAGAGTAGATTTCAAGGATCCAGAATCAACAAAGAGCGACTTGGTACCCAAGATAGCTGTATTGATCTTTTTCTTATCCTTTGTTTGCAAAGCTTTTTCTAAGTTTGAAAGCACTTCTTCATGTTCTCTTTCCAAACGGTCAGAACCAATGGCTAAAACATAGGTTAAAGCCAAGTACGGCAACAATCTTCTTTGATGCAAACCGTAATCCAACAATTTGTTTTCATGTTCGTCCTCTTCATTTGTCTTGAATTGTCTTCTACCAACGGCGAATCTCAAGGCGATGGTAGTGAATCTGGCACCAATTCTATAGGAGTCGGAGGTCATGTTGACTCTGCCTTCCAATAATGAGATGTACGACAACTGCTCTAATGGAGGTAACAAGACCAAACCTTCACGGGAAACCTTACACCATTTCTGTAACATGAAGAAACGAGGGATACGAACATCCGAGAATTGGATCCAACCATTGTCGATACCATGTCTTCCCATCTTGGCACCAATATCACCGATTGAAATACCTGGCATTAAGGTGTGTCTCGAGTCTCTCAAAGGAACAACGAAGGTCTTAACACCATAGTCCTTTCCCTTAACAATCAATCTTGCGTAACAAACAGTATGGGTAGCAGAGTGGGCAGCTCCACCGATCCACCACTTGGTAGCACCAATATGTGGAGTATCGATGATGAACTCGTCGGTGTCTTCATCAAAAGTAGCTGTGGTTTCACATCCGGCAACGTTCGAACCATGGCCCAATTCAGTCATGGAAAAACACCCGTAAATACCCTTAAGGTAAGCAGCCTGTCTCTTGATACCCCAGAACTCAAATTGTTCGGCAGTACCATTGCCTCTGATACCATTCAAGAAGAGACCGTAATTGACCGAGATTCTAACACCCAAGGAAGGGTCAGTGACGGTGGCCAAGTTCAATCTTCTTTGGAAGGACTTTTCCAGTTCTACTTCACGGTATTGAGCCATTCTTTCGATACGAGTGGCAACCAATTCACGGTCGGCCAATTTATCGTTATCATAGTGTGCGACGTTTGTTTGCAAGATAGGGTCTCTTTCCATTGATTTGTACAATTTAAGCACGAGAGCAGCCTTGGTAGGGTTACATTCCAAGAATTGGTACATTTCGGAGACATCGAAGTTGGTTTGGGCTCTTTCGTCAGCAATGGACACGGCAGGAGAAGGGCCTGGCAAAGTGCTGATGATGCCTGCGGTTGACAAGGGGTGATCCGGCTGGTCAAATGACAGCTTCGTGGAAACCAAATCATTTATTTTACCCATATTGCTTTCAGTAGTTTATAGGAGTGATGGGGTTGAAAGTATTCCGCCATTGAAGGGATCACTACCGTTTATATAGGGCCCTGATTCCCCACTTTTCAGGGAAGTGAAAAAAAAGGAGTGAAATGGGAGCTCGGATAAAGCCAGGCTTGTGGGGGAGAGTATCAGGTGGTACGTGGGTGGATTGATGGAGATGGGGTGGTGGGCAGGTGGATTGGCCTTGAGGGGATTACTGTTGTATGGAGATGGAGGGAAGCCGAGTTCGTACTGGAGATAGATGGGATGAAAAATCGGCTGGTCCGGGTGTAGAGATGGCGGTGATTATTAGTGGGTCGGTGATTGTTAGTGGGTTGGTGATTATTAGTGGGTCGGTGATTGTTAGTGGGTTGGTGATTGTTAGTAGGTAGGTGATTGTTAGTAGGTTGGTGATAGTTTGAGTGTGGCATGTAAACGGTTCTTAGGTCAGGCCTGGGTGGTGGTGTTTTGTAGTGTAGTTGGCTGCGTGGCTGCGTGCCGTAGCTCAAGAGATGAAGATAAGCCAAAAGGTGCATCTGACTGCCAGTGGGCATACGATAGCTCCAGTGTGATGAGATGTAAATAGAGAGCAGAGCTTAAGCGCAACATACACAGAATAACAGGACCATAATCGCAGAAAGTGAACTCTCAAAGATCTCTATCTAATAGTGAGTACTCCGAGATGGAGACCTTGAGTTGCACAGGATCACGGGAGAACTGGATGTCAAAATTGATGATAACAAAGACAGAATGGAAAATAGGAACTCTGCAAAAGCCTTGAGAAGGTGTAAGTTGAGAGGAAAGTGTTCAACCATTGAGTTCTTCTCTGATTTTAGCTGAAAGTGTTCAACCATTGAGTTCTCCGAAGATTTCTCCTGAAAGTCCTAAGAGGCAAGAACTGTCCACCTTTTTCTAAAGTTTCCAGTAACCAAGAAACCCAGCGTGCAATGTCTCTAGGGCTCTCGATACAAATACTGTCAACTAAGTACCGTCCTATTAGTCTCCAGACTCTCCACCTCTAGCCAACACGTCCAGTATTAATTGACGTTGTCCTGCATATAAACTACTGCAAATAATACCTACTATCTCCAAACTAGCCACCATTTGGACCAGAAATCGCTCTGAAAACCGCTCAGCGCGCACTATCATGTCTTCTCTACAAAATTGCTTACTAGAATAGCCGGAATATCTATGCAAGGGCCCAACTGTGTGGGTCTATTCTGATGATGTCAATGTCCTGCATACAGATAACACCTATACCAATGGTTGATGTATTGCAAGCTATTGTGAGTAGATGTGTAGATGAGTAGATGTGTTGATGTGTTGATGTGTAGATGAGTAGATGTGTTGATGTGTAGATTTGTAGATGTGTAGATGTGTAGATGTGTAGATGTGTAGATGTGTAGATGAGTAGATGTGTTGATGTGTTGATGTGTTGATGTGTTGCAAGCTATTGTGAGTAGATGTGTAGATGAGTAGATGTGTAGAGGTGTAAAGATGCAAAGGTGTAGATGTGTAGAGGTGTAAAGATGCAAAGGTGTAGAGGTGTAGAGGTGTAAAGGTGCAAAGGTGCAAAGGTGCAAAGGTGCAAAGGTGCAAAGGTGCAAAGGTGTAAAGGTGTAAAGGTGTAAAGGAGGCTTGGAGAAACTGATGAGATACGGTAACTACGCTACGTGTGCTTCTTGTTGTGGTGAGGTGACAGCAGTACGAACAGCATAGCTTCTATTTATGTCAGAGGGAACCAACTAACACAGGCACTCTTTAATCATGCACCACCAACCCAGCTCCCAGTGACTCCATTTCTATGTTTGTAACCAAACTGCACTCCATGCACCACTCAACACATTCCCAGCTCTTTATACATATCGCCCTTCCCAAAATAGCTTCAAAAAGAGCGCAAACAAGCTTTACGCATTGATTTATTAACCATGGACAGTTTGGAATGGAGTCCATGTTACGAAGACTTATTGTTAGGGTTGCCATCTCACGATTATTGCCTATTACTTCACCCCATATTCTCCCCATGCACCCCCATTACTGGCATTGACATGCCCGCAGAGCAGAGGCATAATAGCACTTTCGGTTTCTTGATATCCTTCACTCTCAATTATTTTTCTACCTCTATCTACCTCTGCTGTCTTAACTTTGGCTACTCCAAGTTCATACTATCCCCAACACTTGATCCAAGCACCGCAAATAGTATTTTCTCTCATTACGAGCAATGAGCCTCGTATTGTGATCCCACAAGGCCACGACTCACTCTTTGTACGTCTACAACAATGTCCCCACTTGGTTCGTTGTGCTTCTACAGAATACAGATTCGTTTCGTCATTCTTCCATCTGACAACCTTCGATCGAGCCCTACGCATTCTTCTATTGTTATGCTGGTGTCAGTTTCACAACGCACTCCTGTCTCGTTGTATCACCCTGCTCACTCAACCTTCACCAGCCACTCAACCTTCACCAGCCACTCTACCTTCACCAGCCACTCTACCTTCACCGGCCACTCACACCTTTTCCAACGACTCTCACCTCACACTCACACCTTTTCCAACGACTCTCTCCTCACACTCACACCTTTTCCAACGACTCTCACCTCACACTCACACCTTTTCCAACGACTCTCACCTCACACTCACACCTCGTGTCCCCCGCCCCTCGTCTGTTTGTCCGTCTTCCTCTTTGGGCCTCTTCGCCTACAAAGAACGGTGTTTTTCACTCATGACTTTTCACTTGCTGTGCGCCAGTAGCGTGACCAGTCACTCATGCCCAACCCATGCCACCAGGACTCTACGGATCTTCAGATGGTGCTCTTCCTGTTCTCTTGCCTTATCTCTTTCGATGCATCCCTCGTCTGTCATTCTCTTGTCTCTCCCTTGTTCCTCTCCCATCCCCCGTCTGTCATTCTCTTGTCTCTCCATTGTTCCTCTCCGGTCCCTCGCCCCGTCCCTCTCACTGCCACTCTCACCCACGCACCTTCCATCGTCACTCTTCCACTATTCAAACTCGCCTAAACCACCAGAAAAAGATAACGAAAATAAATATAAATTTCCTTCACTTCTTCTTTCCCCAAGTCCTACTAATTGTCGAACTCTATCACTATGGATTCTGAAAAAATCGTCGCTGTCATCTTGGCTCTCTTCTTACCTCCACTTGCCGTCTTCATGAAGGAAGGTGCCGGTACTCAATTGATTATCAACATCGTCTTGTGTTGTTTTGTTTGGTTCCCAGGTATGTTACATGCCTTGTACGTTGTGTTGAAGCACGATTAAATTGCTGAAGCTGTGGTTGAACCTGGTTGCTTACGAAGGGTTGGGATGAGTTCTGAGATCCCATTGATGGTTATCATCGATTTCTTTTCAGCAGACTGAAGTGAAATGAATTCAACAATCCTTTGACAATTGCCCTGAACAGGGGTTACCTATGAGTTCTAGTAGTTTATAGGATTAATATAAAAGTTTAAGAAAGAAAGTGCAAAGAGTAAGTTTAAGGTTGTAGTGGTGGGATAGGAAGAGGTGGAGGTGATGCTAGGCGAGCCAGTGCCATTATATGAATTTCACGAATTAGTGAAGCTATTGAAGAGTGGCGTTGACAAGTGGTACTGTCTCTTGAGGGTGCTGTCCCTTGGGGGTACTGTCCCTTGAAGGTGCTTCCTTGAAGGTGGCAATTGCCTGAGACTGGCATCAGCGAGTGCCACCAGTCATTCCACTGAACAAGCACGTCCTCTGAAGTATCGTACCAGACAGTGGAAGAGTAACAAACGTTTCCGAGATGTCTCGGAGGGATTGAAAACTACTCCAAGTCGACAATGGATCCATTCGAGGTAGATGCCTGGCAGTTCCTACAAAAACTTAATATGAACATGGCTGAATTACTCCTGTCGATCATCTGCTGGTGTGCCCCAGCTCCCCTATCTATACTCTTCAACTGAAGCTAACAAATAGTAAACACCGCTATATTACACAAACGAAGTCTCACTTGAACTCACCAATGATATGACAACATTAACAGCACCAAACTCGATCTCCAACAACTTCTAGTAAAGCTCCATGTAACTGCTTACTGACTAACATGCAACTGGTACTACCATTGATCTGTTCGTTCTATTGCATTTGCTTACGAGAGAAGTATAGGCAACGAGGACTGACTAGGTGCAGTTTTACTAAACTTATGGAGAAGATAGGGGATATCGACTTTCTTGTGCGTTGGCTGGAAAGGCGGAGGAGGTTGATGTGAGGCGAATGTAGTTGGTGTTCATTATCAACATGGGGCACAACCTTAGTATGGGTTGACACTATTGAATAAGAAGTGCAACTTAACTAAGAAACAGAAGCACTAAAGATCTCTCACTTACAAGTTCTCCTTTTTGATGAAGGCTCTACATGACGTACTATGTGAAAGGCTATTCCTCCCCTGTCCACAATCTATACTTGGCTGATTGAAGGCCTTACTCTGATTCGTTCATCTCTCATCATTCACTCTATGTATTGCCCAACGCATGGAAAACCTCACTCTATAACTAGTGCAATGATTTATATAGTAGTTAAACTGAAAGGAAATACCACCCCCAAGCAGCAAGAAAGAGATAATCTTTAAGTAAACCATTGACTAAATTCACTTTGCATGGGAATGGTAGTTCTAATTCCTTCGCTATTGCGGAAGAAGAGGAAGATGATAAATATAATTAAGCAAGCAGCACAAATTGATAATGACCTGAAGAGTACAAGTACATGGAAAGAATGTCAGTTTAAATGAGATCACTCATGCTCGTACCGAAGCTAGATTAGCTCCGTTTGGTGGGTTTTCTAACCCAGACATCAAAGGTAACTTGTTCTCAACCTTCTCCAAGAAGATAAGACATACTGGCATTACGCCAACATCATAGTGCATCCAGGGGGACACAAATACATGCTGTATGAAAGAACGGAAGCAGACTTGACCGGCATAGCAGAGGTAGGTCTGGGAAGGGGCGTGGACTTGGGAGTCTGGAAGTGTAAGGAGAAAGTGCAGTGGATGTCAGAGCTGAAGTGAAGACTGGCCTCAGATACACACTGCGGAGCAGGCAGGAAGAATACCAAAGTTGGAGAGAATCGGACAGGGCCGTGAAGGGATGGTCATTTCACTTCACAAAGCCTTTATCTTTTATCTGGGTTGGTCAGTGTATCACGGACTTTAATGTGGGTTTAATAGTCGAGGTAAACCTGAATCTTGTTTGAAAGCAAGAGAACACGGAAACTATTCAGGGATTAGCTGAACTTTATGTGGTTGTAGGCTGTTAATATCGCTGCAAAGTGACCAAATGAATACACGTGAATATTGATGTTGAAGAACGCAGTAAACAAGAACCAGTCTATTCGCATTGGAGGATAAACGATCTCCCTTGTAATAACTTTCTGACCAACTCGTGTCGTTGCATCGCACATTGTGAAGTCCTTAAGGGGACTTAAACGAGAGCACGGGTTCTTGAACAAACAACTAGAAGAAGGTCCAATATATCTCGCATAACAACCAACGTGACCACCACTTTGAATCCCTTTGAATAACCTTTTGAGAAAGCTAAGGAAACTGCTCCTTTCGTCTACTTGATTATCTACATTATGGCTGCAAAATGTTTCAGATCTACGAAAGATCCCATTACTGATCAAGCCATTTTTTGCAGCAATTCCAGTAGCAAACGCAAACTCTCCAGGGCTAAAAGACAATGGAAGTTTACTGGCATCATTGTGCATTTGGGGATTCTGGACCCAAATACTTGCAGCATGACATGGACCTAGTTGATACCATGTAAGCAGATCGGGCAGAGCAACCGTTGAATGCATTAGAGTGCTGGAGGCTGTTCACAGATCCAGCACCACAGCATAACAACAAGGATGTGTGTTCCTTGCACACAAGATGACAGTAAACGCTAGATAACTGGAGTAGGAGACAGCCGGGCGAGTCAATGCATATCACAGCGAGGTTGATGCACCCAGAGCTATGTCATTCAAGGTGTTTATTCAGAATACGCCAACCCCAACTAAGGTACCAACCCTATCTTGGCACACCCTACTATCACAAAAGAGCATGGAGGCCCAAACTCGTACCCGGTGCTCTTCGATACTCCACTCGATGCTCTTCAATACTCCCACTCGATGCTCTTCGATACTCCCACTCGATGCTCTTCGATACTCCCACTCGATGCTCTTCCCTTCCTCTCCCTCTCCCTCTCCCCTCCTCCCTCCACCCTCTTGTGACTTCCGGATCATCCCTCGTTAATCATCGCCCCCAAATTCCCTTTAATCAAACTAAAAATCTCCTTCGCTCCCCCCCTTAGAATTCATAACCGTCTTGATCAACCAATTAGCTCGTGATAATTCAATTATGATTGCACAAACTTCCACCCAAACCAGATGAAATGCACAGGCAGCCCACAACTTACTCGACGAACTCTAATCACGAAACACTAAAGCTTGCATTGCAAATTAGTACATGTTCATTGCACATTGTACGTTTTCTAGATTCATCCTTCACTTATTTCCATTCTTAGTGTCTGCCTTGGGAATACACACTTGGTCAATCTCATGCACAATCCTTGTACTAAGACAGTGCACTTACTGCTCTGGTGCAAGCTGCTTTTTCTTTTTCGTCCTTTCAACTAATTTCATTAATCCTTATCTTATCCTAATTGAAATTGGATATCCGTTATGATATTGATGCTGAATTATATATAGCAAGGGTATAGTTCAAGAAAATTGACTTGTTAAAGGTTTTCGATTGTTGTCGAGCGAGGTTGAACCAGGTTGTTATAGAAAGCAGCAGATAATCCAGACTATCAAACACCAAGGCAAACTGACAAACGGCTCATAAAAGTACATCACGTTGTCAAGCAGATCAACACCATAATATCCTCTTGCATCAGTATGAACGATCTACCACCCTTCTCGTTCTCCAAGAAACCCATACAAGACCAGACGGACCATGGCCCGAATCACTCCAGCATGCATTCCAATATCCTGGACGTGCTATCGTCCTTTTCTATGAATAAGAACAAGAAACTGTCGGACCCAACCCAACAGAAACTAGCTTCTGCGTTGGTGTATAAAGACATAGATTACGATGAGAAGATCAGGTTCCCAAGAATGAATAATGTCAATAACTACACTTATAATCCGTGTGTTAAACAAGGTCTTGTTTCCAGAAATTCTTCAATATGTCCCACTGAATCATCGACAGAAGGAACTAATCAGGAGGCCGAATCTTCAAACATTAGTGAATTATCAAGCAAAAATGAACCATCGCCTTTAACAAAGCCATCCACACAAACTCCATATACAAACCCCACATCAAACTTAAATAAAGGTTCTGACAACTACTCCCCTGCAACATTTGACCTTACGCAACCCTTGAGAAGGTTTTCATTCCAACTAGATTCTATCGAGGAAATCACGTATAATCTAAAGAAATACTTCCAACTAGAAGGGAGTCCAATAAGCTTATCACAAGTGAACGAAGAGAACCTCAAGTTGCTTAAGGAATACATTCTGAACAACTACATCTACGAAAGAAACCTAGAAAACTCCACCAATAGCATTAGCATGGAAAAGGATACTTTATCAACGGAACAAAAAGAACCTTTATCTGCAAGGACTAACTCAGATGGCCTGGAGTCCTCGTTAAGTATAAGTGGCACATCAAATGATAATGATGATAGTGACAAAACCAACAGCTCCATCAAAAGTAATAAAAGTAGTGAATCAATAAGCACGAACAAAAGTACAACTACAAGCAAGACCAAAAATACTTCCAGAAGCACCTTCTCCTCCATAACGAACAAATCGAATTCGACCATGACAAACATGACCAACGCAACTGACATATCTAGTCTATCCAAAATCAAGACAAACTCCAGCTCAACAATTGGAATCACCCCGACCCAGTTTTATCTGATGAAAAAGCCAATGTGTACTCCAGCAGTATTGAGACCCACAATAAGCAACACTAATAATGAATTTACGAACTCTTTGCACTTACTGGGTCAGGTGTGTGTGAACAATTCCATTTACAACATTTCACAGCCCAATGAAGACCTTCCACCTAGTTTGAATGAAGAACCAACTCGTGAGCACTGGAAACCAAATGGCTTCACGAATCATTGCATGCAATGTCTCACCACGTTTGACTACTCAATAGTTTCGTTGGTGTGGTCCATGATGGAGCAGCGTGGTGGTAGCCCCAGTTTGCGCTCAACATCAGCTGGTAGAAGCACCATTAGACGTCACCATTGTAGATTCTGCGGGCATATTTATTGTGATGACTGTTTGATGCAATCGGACGACGATGCTTTGGATGATGTGGAACGCTTATACACAACTCCAAAGGGAAGCTTTTTGGGGAAAGGAATCTTACTTGACGAATATGGTAGATTTATCATTCCCAACTTCAAGAGCCCTAACGGAGGTGCTATTGGCACCATTATAAGCAATACAAGTGATAAGAGTGATAAGAACCCGTCTAATAGCGGGCCAAAGCTTTTCAAGATATGCAAGCCATGCGGTGAGGTCTATAAGCATTTGGTAGTTGAGATTAACAGGAAGTCAGTTGCTTGTGGTACCTCGCCGTTTGTATATGTTGAGAACCCATACATGAATGCGAATGGTGCACAACAGAATGCTTTGAAAGCAGTTAAGGTACAGAAACAAGGATCCTTTGGTCAGATTCCAGAAACCCCACAGACCAAGCATCCATTTAATGATACCGGTAGATCATTGAGTGATGCTATGGATCCATATCGCAAAAGTGGAAGAAAGGACTCTGGAGGAGTTCCACTGGATTGGACTTGGAGTTCATTTTAGATAGGATATATCAATACATGGGAGAACGAGCGAAGCACGAGCAGATGTAAGTAAAAAGATGTAGTTTGGTAAATGTACCAGAAAGGGTATGATAGCAGTTAGTGGAAGTGTACGGGGCTCCACCAAAGAGAAATTCACTCCCCGAATTGTGCTAGTAAGTGAACTTTCTTTAACCCTAATTATTTGCACCCATTTCTTTGACCAACACTAGTATCGCAAGAGCTCCAATGTCTCCTTTTTCGAGTTTCCGAAGAGCCCCATTTGAGACTCTTTTTGAATGCATCGCTTTCAAACGTTTTCTAGACAAAGGGGAGTACACGGAGGAGTAGTAGATGAAGGTAGACGAAGACATATTCTTGTCTAGGCAATTCAGTGAAAGTTGGTTGAGTTCTGGCAAGCACTACACTGCATGAATTTCACTGTCCGTCTGACTCCACGAACGGTAAGCATTCAAACAACGACAAACATTCCACCAGCGATAAACATTCCATCAAAACCTCCTTACAGGCCTCATCACCATCATCAATTCTGCCCTATGACACCGTTTTCTCTCAGTGAATATCACCGTATATCGCGCATATTACACTAAACCAGGATGCAAAAATACACGAAATTTCACTAAAGGAGGTTAGACGAAGCGTGGATACAATCAAAAAAAGAGGTCAAAGCCAGTTGAAGAGAGCGGCCGTATCAAGCAACGCTCGCTTTTCTTCTTTCACTGCTCCAACAAGAGACTTTTTGGCGTTTTTGGTGGTGTTTTGGTCTTGTGAAATTCGAAGCTGCTCCACGACAAAAATCGCCATAGGAGAAATTTTTAGGGCCAAAACTGAAAATAGAAACTGAACGAAACATTGATTTCAGCAAGACGTGACTGATAGATTGATAGTGATACGCTGATATTGATAGTTAGTGTTAGTTGATACGTACACAGCTTGTTAAAAAGACAAGTAAATACTAAGCAAGAAGCTCGTATCGAGATTGGTCAGTTCTAAGACATTATTTAGCTGATCCCACGATGTACCAACAACCTAAACTAGCATATGCTTCAACCGATTCAGTAAGAAGACTATCTTCGAACAACCCGTTCAGAAAAGGCGATACAGGACAACCAAGAACCACGTTTACTCCAAACACAAGCTCTTTTTATGAACACCCACGATTTGGAACAAGATCAAGTGGTTCCTTGAATATCCATAGTCAGTTGAAGAACAATCATAACAACATTAGCACTAACAACTTTGACGAATGGGTTGATAAGAATAAGGAACTATTAGACATGGAATCTGATGAAGAGGTCGGCAACGAGTCTACATTTGTTGATATGAGTGTTGTGGCGAAGCCTCCGCAATTTCCAGCAAGACCATCTAGAGCCGATAGTGACTCTAGTGTCAATTATGGTAATGGGTATGTATATTTTGATTGAAGAGAGAATGAAGAGAATAAGTGATTAGTAGAGAATGAGGGAGAGAAGGGGAGAGGGTCACCATGAGGAGCAATGAATAAGATATCTGGAAGAGTGATCAGTGAGAAGAGATAGGAGGTGAGAAGAGAGAGGAGGTGAGAAGAGAGAGGAGGTGAGAAGAGAGAGGAAGTGGGAGGAGAAGAGAAGCAATGAGTAGTTGAATACGAATATTTAGGTAGAGAGCAAGAATGTGAACTGAAGAAGTGCTGTATTAAGGTGATTTGCTAGGTGAATGATGAACAAGCTATACGACTTGAGTACTGAACCCTTGGATGCACAATACATCTCAAACAATAGGCCACTGGATTCACTCTGTGTGTAAGTCTAAGTCAGGGTAGACGTGATGTTTTCGCTGATAACACCAAGGCATTAGTATTAGTTCGTCTTCGAAACGCACAGGCCACCAGTCTGCACCAACCGCATACACCCAGACAAGTCCAGCAATCCTCACGATGGTATATTATTCACCTGCGCCCACCATGCACTAATTTACGCCATTTTGTTCAAAATCACGAAGCAGCCACGAGGCGTCCACCACGAAATAAGAGGAATTACGCGTGAGTGGAGCCAACTGGTCAAGAGATCATACGAGGTCTAAGATTGATTTCACGAAACCGATTTGTCTTGCGGAGGAGTACAATTTACAGTTCGTCTTAGTGTAGTGAAATATAAACAAGATGAGGTATGAAATGGGGTTGGATCAAGGTATGATGGACCGAAAGGAGAAAGGAGGTTAGCAATCAAGAGGTGCGCAGACTCAGCTGATGGGTACATCAACAGTGGGCTCACACCATACTGCTCACCAAGTAATCTCACGACCAAACTCAATTCACCCAACTTATCCAACTTACTCAATTCACCCAACTTATCCAACTTACTCAACTCACCAAACTCACTCAACTCACCAAACTCACTCAACTCACCAAACTCACTCAACTCACCAAACTCACTCAACTCACCAAACTCACTCAACTCACCAAACTCACTCAACTCACCAAACTCACCAAACTCACCAAACCAAACTCACATCTATCTTTCCCATCTCCTACCGCTCTCTCCCAAGCCTTTATCTTTTAACACGGCGCTCGTTATGTATTGAAGTTAGGGTCACAAGGAGCATACAAAAAAGGATCAAAAAGAACAAAATTCATCATTCAAATATCGAAATTATCGAAGTTGTCAACACATTCTCTTTTTCTTATCTCCACAGTTACTAACACAAGTCATAGAAGGATGTCCAACAATCCGTTTGCAGCAGCAATGAACGAACCAGATTCGTATGTTCACCATCGCGACCCACCACCAATTCCGCGTGTGATTCCAGGGAGCTACAACATCAACGGCAGTGCCAATCAAACCCCACCTCCAAGACCTCCTAAACCAGAGGCATTAGCTCCTCCCTCGTACGACGAAATCACAGGCTCGGAAAATAGAAGAGAATACCCAAGAGAGAAACTGAGTCTGCTGAGTCTGACTGAGAGGGAGAGATCCGATAGAAGACCAGAGAGGTCGTCTGATAGAGAGAGAAATCGTTCTTCTAGAGATAAAACAAGACAATCAACAAGAGATCGCCCTTCCAGGGAACACTCTTCGAGAGACCAGTCGAAAGAACATACTCCACGCGATCACTCATCCAGAGATCACTCTTCAAAGGACCATGCACCAAGAGAAAAAGATGGTCTCCGCCATTCTAGTGGCCTGAGCAAGCAAAGGGATAGGCTGAAGAAATCCCCTTCCAAGAAGAAAGTGGAGCCAATTAAACCTAAAAACTTAGATACAATTGATAAATTGGATGTCACTGGTTTCTTTGGGGGTGGCTTCCACCACGATGGGCCCTTTGATGCATGTACACCTCACAGAAATAAGAACGCGAAGCTGGCACCGGTAATGGCGTTCCCTGCTGATGGTCCTAATAACTCTATCAAAGGAATGGGAAATGTGGTTAAAGAAAAGGAACAGCAGATAGACTTGGCTTTTGGTAACTACAATGATGATCAAAACGAAATCGTGGGGCGTAGAACGTCCGTGAAAAGAGCTACTGGTTCAAATGATCGTGTGGAAGTCCGTTCTGCTTCTATTGGGCCTGGTGTCACTTCGAATTTATCAAACAACGGTACTGTCACGGATGCTGTTTATAGTGCTAACCCATCGATTATTAATTTCGATGCCCATGTCAAGGCCATTCCAGTTCATGGATCAACCACTGCTGGTTTAGGGTCAACTACATTTATTGATGGGGCCCCAGCTCCAAAGGTGGCTGAACATGAATACCTTACTACAACAGGTGGAGGCTTGAATAGAAAAAAGTCCTTAGTACAACGATTACGCAAGAACAGTGCCAGTGAAAACTCGTCTAGAAGAAGTTCAAATGAAGGTACAAATGGTACTGGAAATAGCCCAATTTACTCTCCTGATAGTAGCAGAAGAGGATCTTTCAATCCTACTGAAGACGACGAATTGGCTCCCCCACCTCTGACTGGAGCAGCATCTTCATTGTTGAGAAGAGTCAAGAGTTTGAAAGTGAGGAGGTGAAGCTGTTTGCTTGCTATTAACGAAAAACGAAACGAAAGGCGAATTCTTAGTAGTTGGGTATTTTATGTTCACAACTCTGGTTAATTTTTGTTTTACTTAGCTTTATATTGAAGATATTTTATAAATGTGTTTTACTACGGGAGTCATTTGATTTGAAATATGTGGGGGCATGTGCAAGTAGACGAGGATTGATGGAGAATCTTTTGAAGCAAGGTCAACAAAACAAGAGTGTGATGAAGTGTTTCGACGCGTCCATGCCCCTCGCCAAACAACATTCCTTGCTGCACGCATTACGTTCACCCCCTCAAGTTTGTCTCCTACCCCTAATATTGCAGCTTCATTAATGATCCCCTCGCATATAAGTTTGACATGAAAAGTTTGGGGGTCGAAGGTCTAAACAGAGCGAAGTTTGAGCTAGAGGTTCTCGGGCAAAGCTATATTGGTTGGGGGGAAGATGGTGTATTGTTTTGTCCAGGGCACTTGGAGGGGGAAGAATATCTACTCGAAGATATAGGGGTATGTTTTGAGTAAAACGAGGTTTTATGGAATGATATCTTGACTACAGCGCAATTGATTGAATGGCATGATGGTTCGGAAAACTCAGGATATGCTCTTAATTGAATGATACTGGAAGGTAATTGGAGAGTCTAAATATAGGTGAAGATAGCCCTGGATATGATATTTTTGGATGATAAGGTTTGGGGCTGTGTTGGTAGTACAAAGTATATAGGATGACATAATACAGCTCTACGAGGGTGTCTTAGTGTCTTAGGCAGCAATGAATAAAAGAACTGAATAGTAAAGGAACGAGCGAAGTCCAGTCAGTGGAGATCGTATAAGGGTTATTTGTGTCTACACTAAGGCTTTGAAACCAGCAGACTGATTAAACTAAGAACATTGACCTTCTGGTGTCATTCCCTTAACTGCCTCCAACTCGAATATTGTTTTCAAAACATAGTCCCAAAGACTCATTTTATTAACGAATTTCTTGGCCAACCTACCAACGAACTAGTTGGCTGGAAGAAGATCTGGTCACGGCATATCACCTCTCTATACCCAGATCGTAACGACTTTAGGAGGGAACATCTAACTTTGCTATGGCCAAATAGAAATCTGCCCAAGGAAAGATTTACTCCAATATCCTTCAACTTCCACTTCTTTCAACACCAGTGTCACCTTCTCTGATACCAAGTTCCAGCTCTTGGGATCCACCACCAACCACTATCAACTCCACTAACAAAATTAGACTGCAAAATGTCATGTCAAATTTGGTAGCGCATTTACATCTCGAACAAGATTTTTCAACAAATTTTCAACAGAAAGTGCAATGGTAAGAACCTAAGGTCGATCCAAGCACAACCTAGGAGAACTGCAAATGTACAGAATATCACAGAGTTCATTGGCAAAGAGCCGTGCAGCCCTTTTGGGTCGTCATTTGGCCTTGAACTCATCAAGGTCTATCACGTATAAATTACCAACCATACATACTTTGGAATCACTCAAGTCTTCCAAAGAAGACTTCAAAGGCTTATTCTCAAACCATACAATTGATGAATTATGGTTTGGTAGAGGTTCACAATTAGTTGATGGCTTGAACCATTCATTAGAACAATCCTCTGCTGAAACAAATTCCAATGCTTCTGCTGGTGTTGAACAAACCGAAATACGTGCAAACAACCTAGTTGAGTTGGTTGCCCAAACCATTCGAAAACCAGAGTTATATGGGGTTTATGCATACAGTTCGTTATTGTACAACTTACAATTTTTCTTAGAAAGTTTAAAAGAATCTTCTTCAACCGTTATCGTTCAAAGCCAACCTAATGATTTACTCAAGACTCCAACTACCGAGTTCACCAACTCTCCTACTGATGAGTTGTTACGTGAATGGGTCAGCTCGTCATTTGGATCGGTGGAGGAGTTTAGAACTTTGCTTTTAAATTCTGCTGCTGGTATCAAAGGTGACGGTATGGTTTGGTTAGTGGCTGAATCCACCGACGGAAGTTCTGCTGCAACCGAGAGACAAGAGATTAGATTTAGTAAGTTATCCATTGTCAACACATACAATACTGGTGTTGTAGAAGACTCCTTGAGATCTGGTCAAGTGGCTCGTTTGCAACAACAAAAGAAGCATAAGATTGCCCAACAAAAGGAACAACAAGAGCAGAGAGCAGCTGCGAAGGAGACTGTAGAACAATCAGATAAAGCTACTGAAGAAATAGTCGAAGACATAGTTGAAGAGATTAAGCTTATTGAAAGTGAAATCGATAGATTAACCTTAGGTTCTGCTGAAGAAGCTGAGTACAATAAGTTATACCACGGTAAGAAGTTGTTGCCGGTATTGGCCATTGATGCCTCCATGAGAAACTACTTGTTAGATTATGGGGTATATGGTAAGCAACAGTACTTGAACAATGTCTGGGAATGCATAGATTGGGATGTTGTGTTGAAGAGATTACCTGAGAGAACTAAAGTCAACATGCCCACTGATATTTTATAAACTTAACTCGAGCATTTTGCCATGTAAATAGAAAGTAAGGCGAGTGAGACTGTATAGTTATAATGTAAGTGGTGGATTCGAATTTTGAAAGGTCTTTTAGTAGAAGGTCTTTTAGTAGAAGGTCTTTTAGTAGAAGGGATTTGTGTAGAAGGAATTTGGGCAGAAATCCATAAGAATACTTGGCTCTCAGTACATCTTGTGAACCAGTATCTTTAATCTACATACTCTGATACATCCATGTTAATGAAAGCCGACTTTACGTTTTCAACAACTGTTGCTTTGAGACTCTAGCAAATACAACAGCACCAATACGAGTACAAACTATCGTGAAGAGGACAAAGACGGATAACTGAACAAAAGATCTGTAGACAAAGACTGGTAACTGGAAAAAAGATCTGTAGACCCTACAACTGCTCAAGCAAGCATTTAGGCGAGAAAACTCGCTTGCCAAAGTACGATTGAATGAATCATCTCGCTCAAAAACAGGAATACTAAACGCATGCTTAGCTCCTACACGATGACCTCAATGATACCAAAAGATACCCATAATAAACCAAATTGAGTCACGATATTGAATAACTACCTAGCAGTCCCATATTATCTCATTCTTCGCCAAATACCTTGCCAAACCCCTGTCCAACCAATGCCAAATACCATACCAATTTCTGCACACCTACTCCACAAAGTTGACCCCAAAACTAAAGCGATCAGCATACGAGCAACCGATTTTAGTTCTAAAATATTTGTGGATAGAGCCTGCATGCTTTACTTAGCTGGCTCAACATACCCTTCGATTGCTCATAAGTGGAAGGGACCAAGCCATCCAACTCTATTCATGTGAAATAGTCATGTTGGCTACCGTTGCACACGCAATTTCTTCCCCCTGTAACCATCTTTATTTGAAAGCAAGTATATAAAGAAATCACTTCCACCCTTTATGAAACTCCCTCGCCCTTCTAATTAAATTATATACTTGCAATGATCTTTAAATTACATGCTCCAATTTTGCTTTGCTTGCTCATCCTTCTGTTGGGAGTTGAGGGTGCAATCAATTTGGGAGGCTTGGATGATCCTCTTCCCATTCAACAAATTCCTACTTCAGATACCTCAACTTCAAACAACAAGGACACCACTTCAACACACATTACAACACACACTACAACACACACTACAACACGCACTACAAATGAACTGAACACCAAGCTGCTGACTCTAGTTGGCATAACTCAGGGCATTCTTGTCTCTGGTATGGACACAGTTAAATCAAACACAAAAGGAGACGAAACATTTGCAGCCAGCAGTGCTGCAGATAACACCAAATCAAATACGGCTACAACCAGCATGAAGGCTGCAACAGGAGGTGTAACACAGATAGACAACAGCTCGACTAGCACTTCAACGAGTAAAGATGCATCAACAACTACTCCAGGAACGACCAAGACGACTGTTACAGCTCATGTTCCAGAAGCAAGTACGGAAGATTCCACGTCACCTCCAGGAACGACAACGAAGACTATCACCCCATCAGCAACAGAGTCTGCGTCCAGCACCACTCAATCTAAATCCCTTGTAACTGTTCTTGTTACAGCCTCGCCAGCAACCAAAGAACCAATTATCAATTCAGAAGCTACTACTTCTGAAAAAACAACTTCTGCTGCCTCTGCTGCTTCCGTGAGTACCTCAGTTGAAGCAACCACTCCAGCCATAGTAAACAATGAGTTCACCTACAACCAATGGGGATTCACTGGTACTCAAACGGCGTGGGAACCAACAACGCTTACAACGGGCTCGGGAGGTAATGCTTCGCCAGACACAAACACAATAGACCTACTCACAAATGCTATAACTGTTATGTCTGGCCCAATAACGACCATTTCGGGCACCACTACCACGATTTCAGGAGCAGTTACAACAATACCTGCTGCTATTATATCTGGTGCTTTTACGTCTAGTGCCATTGCATCTGTTGCTGTAACAACGGGATCAGGTTCTAAGTCATCGTCATCATTTCTTCCAATTACAGTGACAATTTCAGGTCCCTTAGGAGGAGCGATAACTCAATCAAAAATAGCAAGGTCTCCTTCAGTTACTTCTAGGTCTGAAAACAGTGCAGCCAAACATAATCCATTCGAAATGGCTCTGAAATGGCATAAGGTATCATTTGTAGGAGGAGTTGTTTTCATTAGCATGATATTCAACATATTGTAGTTGATATTTATTTAAGGGGTTTTTGGGGGTTTTTATTGCACAGAAATATCTACAAGAGGTATGAATAGATTGAGTTAGAGAAAGAAACTCATGCTACAAACCCATCGATAATCTCAATATATCACCTAACATCTGTTAGGTTTGGCTTTACCTCAATATTGCATTCACTACAGGCTTCGCTGAATTGCCAATACCATAACCAAAATTCAACTTTCATTTCTGCTCTTATAATATAATTACTTAACTTTTACTACGAATATTGATTTTTACTATCATATACTAAATTTAAACTATGGGAATGAAAACAACTTCTATTCCCTAGTGCTTGTTTAACTTTATTATCCAGATTCATCTCTGCTGGAAATTAAAGACAACATCATCGAGTACATAATCTTTCAAATAATGATAACACTTGGCACAGGCATCGCAAGTACTCAAAAATTATATTTGCTAAAGTATTTCCTGGACTAATATACAATGTACTCTTACTTTCTATTCCTAAATTATTTTCAGCTCTTAATAACCTTCTTAACAATTCTCTCAATCTCATCCCAATCATCAGTGGGGAGTCTGGTCATCTCAATATCACCAAAGTATTTCTTTATGCTCATTAAGCAGTCATATGATCTCTTATCGTCGACAAATGAAATGGAAACACCAAGTCTGCCGAATCTACCTGTTCTTCCGATTCTGTGTAAGTAGGTAGATGGGTCTGGTTTACCATCCTTGTCAAATGGAACATCATAGTTAACCACCATAGAGACAGAGGCAATATCAATACCTCTAGCCAAGACATTGGTAGTGATTAATACCTTCGATTTACCTTCACGGAAGGCATCTATCAATTGATCTCTTTCACTGTTTTCTAATTGACCATGCAATACGGAACAGAGGTGACCTTCTGCTCTCATTCTGTTGTATAATAAATCGGCGGTCTTTCTGGTTTCAACGAATACAATCGAAGAACCAATGGTCAATAAACCATATAATTCACACAAAGTTTCGAACTTGTGTTCTTTGGAATCGCAATCCATGTATAACTGCTTGATTGCAGCAACATTTAATTCCTCTTGTTTCAATTCTAAAGAGTTTGCGTTTGGCACCACCTTCTCGGCGTATGCACGTACAGTATCTGGGAACGTTGCTGAAAACAAAACTAATTGAGTGCTCTTGGGTAAACTTCTTTTAACTCTGATGCATTGGTCACCCAAACCTTGACTGTCCAACATGTTATCGGCTTCATCCAAGACGAAAACCTTGGTACTCGAAATGTTTAATTGTTTTCTTTTGACCAATTCTAAGATTATACCAGGAGTACCAACTATTATTTGCGAATTAAGTTGGGAATTTTTTGTGTATGATTCTGGTACAGCTAATTGAACAGTTGCCTTGGAAAACTTACCCATGGCAGTTACCACTTCGTACGTTTGTCTAGCTAATTCTCTGGTTGGTGACAAACAGATACATTGCGGTTTTTGGAGAGAGAGGTCAACTCTCGACAACATCGTCAATGAGAATGCTGCAGTTTTACCTGTACCGGATTGAGATTGACCAATGAAGTTAGTGGCAGGGTTTGCAAGTAATAATGGCAAGGCCTTTTCTTGGATCTTAGATGGTTTGTTAAATTTCATGGCAAATAAACCCTTTAATAACTCATCTGCCAAACCTAATTGCTCAAATGACTTCACGGAGTATAATGCAGAGTTTGGATCTGCTTGTAAATCAGCCAATTTAACCTTGACTTCATAAGTTGATTGGATCAAGTTAGTGTCTGGATTCTCCACTTTCTTGTCCTTTTCTTCGGATTCTTTTGGTTCCTCAGTAGCGGTAACTGATCCTACGGTAGTATCTACCTTTGTTTCCTTTGATTCGCCATCAACCTTTGATTCTTCTGTTTCTTTTGAGATGGGCTGTTCCACCTCTAACTTCGTGTCTTGACGCGCTTCGCTTTTCTCAGCCGGCGAATTGATCGAAAGAGATGAAAGCAAGGATGCTGCGTCGGCTTCAACTCTCTTGGTAGCAGATGACATCGTTGACTAGGGTTGTATTGAATACAAAGACGTTTGAACTTTTGTTTTTCAATTTTTGGACAAATTTTTTTGGTGTTCAAATGAGCTTTGTATGCAGTGCTGTACAGTGTATGCTTCCAGCAGTGATGATGTAGGGGGTCACGATGCTCTTTTCTTGTTGTATGATTAGAACAGAGAGGTGTTGGAGACTATGCTTAGAGTGTGAAGTGTGACGCATTGGTGCTGCTGGTCAGTTCTTCTCTTGGAGGTATTTTAGTTTGTGCTACAAGAGATTTAAAGATTTGCCTTACCTAGGGGTGCTGCGATAGGGGAACTTCAACAGATTGACACGTCGTTGTGTGGCCTTATTTATGCTTTTACTGGTGTTGATTCAAGGTTTCTGGTTGATGGATCCGATAGCCTCTAATGAATCATGGACGATTGAAACGGCTTCTTGTACATTTCCACTTTTATCAATTCTTAGCACATTATTTAGAAAAGGTTGCAAAAAGGTTTTGCAGCCTAAAAGTGGCAGTGTTCGTGAAAGAAGAAGAAAACCAGAATGAGTTTATCTTAAAGAACCAAATTGAATAGTAGCGTTTCTGATGCATGAACGGCAGTGCAAGCACCCGGCCCCCTGTTGGGGGTACTTAAATAACAAGATACGCAGAGCTAAAGAATTGAAATGAATGGTTAGTATTAAGAATATGGACTTGGTTCGAAGGAGAATAAGTTCTTTTGCGCTAGCTAGATCCGGTTTTAGTGAGAACAGGATCTGGTGAGGTGTGGATGATACTGTTTGTTCTGAGTGTAAGAGATTTGTATTCTATACAAATGTTTTTATACTAATG
>JAJMSH010000101.1:0-24067 GCA_030558315.1 Kodamaea suecica
GTTCAGGGTTTGGAGAATGAAGTAATCGTTTAATAAATAAACTGGCTTGGTTTCTGAGCCGAATGCCCAAGTTTAAATAGTATCGCATAGGATCCGAATTCTTTTCGAACTTTGATTGTAAGTTAAATGCGGATACTGCTAGTAATGCGTTCAATAATGCATTCTTTGCCGTCAGAGTCTGACCCAAAGCACTAAGTTCTCCAATAGCCATCAAGGCACGGGGAAAATAGATAGTTTTCCATGGGTTCTCAGTCAATGGAATCACAGTCATCAAGTCAGCAACTTCAGTAACGTAATAATTGAGAAGATACCTTGTTAACGGTTGCACCTGTAAAGCGCTTGTAGGTAAGCCAAACTTTGGATTCAATTTGGGTGGGATTGATAAATCAAACCTTAGTTGCGGTTCTAGGGGATTCTGAACTATACACATAATGCTCGTGGGCATCTGCGTTCCATGCAGACCTTCCACAAGATCTGTTGCTCCTTCTTCTTCCTCTACCTCATCTTCTCTCCCCAGTGAGGCATGCAAATGGATTTCCAAATTTTCGTTGAGTTGGTAAGGGTTATTATAGTAGTAATTATTGTAATTGGAATAGTACAAATGTTGATTCCCCTGGTCAATCATGATTTCGTCGTTAAGGGCGGTGGGTTGCGGGGCTGTTCCAGCAGAGGCAGCAGGTGTAGCATTGTTATGTTGCATGTTATTTCTGTGGAAAACCAAATTGAGCAATTCGTTTTGGTTTGATGAGTTTTTGGGTGTGGGAGCACCAGAGAAGTTAGGAATGGAATAACGATTCATAAATTCAAGGAATTGAGTATCACCATTCAATGCAGCAGCCGTGAGTAAGGCATCGTCACGTAATTCGTTAGAAAGCCAAACTTGATCGGGAGCGAAAGGCGAGTTCCATTCTGAATTTGCAGATGACTCAACATTTGAGTTTTTACTGGATTCAACGTTTGCAACAATTCTTTTAGGCGGAACATGAACAGTAACCCCAGTCAAAGCTGCAACATTCGATGCTTTGATATTCTTTTTTGGTTTTTCCTTTTTCTTCTTGAACACTCCGAAAGGTCCCAATAGCTTGGTATTACCTTCTCTCGAGACCATTTTATCTTTACCCAGATTATGCAAAATCAAGAGATCTTTATCCATTTCTTCGTAGGTGCCGTATGGTTCTTTCCAGGATACGAAGCCCACGTTTCTTCTTTGAAAGAATTCACCACCGTTGGTCCCTTCTTCGTCTTCATCTTTGAACAGGACTTGAGAACTAGTAGTGATACCACCACGACCACAACGGAATTCTATAGGCCTCGACCACTTGAGTTTGATGTCATAACCTGAACAAACCAAGCCAGACCGTTGGCAATTACTGCAAAGTGGTTTTGCCAAGTCACATCGGATCTTGCGTGAACGACATGTGAAGCACCCAGTAAAGGATTTGGACCGCTTTACCTTATCTATTAATGGAGCTGCAGGTTGATCCTTCAGCAGTACTGATGTAGCAGGCAGCTTCGAAGATGAATCTGTTTGTTTTGATGGGGATAAACGTGGATCTAGTAATACAGATGGGTTTGCTAGTCTCGTCAGCTTGACTTGTTCTGGTGATATTGAAGTTGCGGAATCTACTAGAGCTGCAGCCACCGTACCCTCAGAGACTTTCTTATTTCTCACGCCATCACCAACCTTAGAATCAACATTCGTTTCATCTGCCATTCCTAGTGTCTCTAGCCGTGATGACTATTCCATATAACACAAATAGAAAACTTGTAATGGTAGGGGCTTCTGGTTTAAATTTGAATTTCATGAGATGATTTTGAGGGACCAGAACAGAAGTGCATTTTTCCCCACTGTGGACAGAGCTGGCATGATGGCACTGGGGGAGCGATGGTTAAATATAGGGTTTCAAGAACCAAGAAGAAGCAGAAGGCAATTTCGCTTTCAATACAAGTGTTCTTTGCGATGGAATTCTCCTTTCAAACCATGTTATAGGGGTTTATCTATCTTTATTACCATTATTAACATTAATTATTATACTATTTTTGACCTTTTCGATGGGACGTGAAAAGTCTACGTTTGAATATGAAATCTTGATTACCAATGGAGATATTTCTCAATGAAACACTTAGAGACGTGAACCAGGTAAATTTCAATAACTGTTTAGAAGTATCGAAGTGAATCACACCCTAAGAGCTTTTCACACGGTCATTTATAACATCCTTTTCATCAGATCCTATGTGATATTGTTCTTCAGACTCACCAGACTTTCTAGATTGGTTAGTTGAAACATTCAGTTCCTTGGAATTTCCTAGAGCTTTTGATTCGTCTCCCAATATCTCAGCATCTTCTTCCTTTGTTTCGTCATCAACCTCAGCTGCCATTTCCTGAGGAACCCTCTTAAGTGTAGTGAAAAGAGAGCAGAATAAAGCCATACACAGTAATGCCAAACCAAAGTAGAAAATGTCTTTCATCGCCTTCATGATTTCCTTCAATACTGCTTTCTTTGTGTCTTCACTCAAGCTTTGAATCAAAGTTGGGGTTGATATAAGTTCAGCTGGTGAGTATTTCGAAAGCTCAATGGACATAGCAGAATTCAGTGGTAAGGATTCAATCAAAGATATAATATTGCTAAGACCACGCGTTTGGTAAATCAGTTGACTGATTGTTACAGCAACAGCAGTTCCAATTGAACGCAAGAATACGAGGAAGATAGTAACCATAATGATAGAACCTTCAATATCACGAGGCGCCTCGAGCTGAGACGAAATCATTGCACCTTGAAACATTAATCCCACCAGTATACCAGCAATAATAAGATATCCAATTTTCTCCGGCGTCGTTGAATCAACGTCTAAGAGAAGATATAAACCAGAACCAACTGGACCCAATATCCCAGATGCGATGACGATAGGTTTGACCAAATGAGTAATCCTAATGAAGGCACCAGTTGAAATTGAAGTGACCGTAACAGATATAAGCAAGGGAAGAAGCGAAATACCCGATTGCCAGGATGACTGGTTAAAAATAATTTGGAAATAGGTTGCCAAATACGTAATACCAGACAAGAAAGCAGAGAAATTGAACGTTGCTGCAAGACAAGCAGCAACCACTTTCCAGTTTAATATAACACCCTTTATCAAAATTGGGTTCTTCGAGAACCAGAAGTTCCACCAGGTGAAAACTGCAAGTAATAATGCACCAAGCACGAAGCAAAGGATAACTGCAGCAGAGTCCCACGCGAAATCAACTCCACCAAAGGTGAGACCCAACATGATAAGAACCAAACCAGAAGTAATTAAGAACGTACCAACGTAATCGATAGTGCTCAATTTGTGCATCAAATTCCCTTTTGGCTTTGGAGGGTTAAAGGAAAAGAAAAGAAGAGCAGCAGCCATTCCTCCCACTGGCAAGTTGATGTAGAAGCACCAACGCCATGAAACATGCAGGGCAAATGCACCACCAATAAATGGACCAGTGACACTAGCAAGAGCATAAGTTACAGCAAGTAACATAAACAGGAGTGGACGCTTATTAATTGGAACCGATTCACTCAATATAATAGTGACCATTGCAGCAATGGCACCTCCACCAACACCTTGGACTACACGACCACCAATCAACATATCCATCGAATTTGACAAGGCAGAGATAAGCGAACCCACTTCAAAGATAAATATCCCAGCCAAAGCAACATTCTTACGACCAAATGCAATGGAGATCTTCCCGTAAGATGGAGTCAATGTAGCCATTGGGACAAGATAACCAGAAGTTAACCACCCAATCTTTTCAAAACTATCAAACTTGCTACCTACTTGCGTTAAGATGGTTGAGACAATGGTTTGATCAAGTGCAACTACAAACAAACTTGCAACACAACTTATCATAGTGAGAACAAGAGCCAACCCAGTTACATGATGGTCTGTTGCCTTTGAACCATCTCCAGCATTACTTTCGTAGTACCCCTCTTCAACTTTACCTTGTTCCAATAAGGCTGGGTCCAAAGCAATCGTATCAGTCGAGTGGCTTGGAAATCGCGTCTCAGACGCAGCTCTTGATGTGGTGGGAGAATAGTCCAAGGCATTCATTGGTAACCTCGAAGGATCTTGTTCCTTGGAATCCCTTGAGGAGGACGCGACTTTAATATGGTCTTCAAATGGCCCTGCAGTCAGCGGTGTGCCTATGAAACCAGAAGAGACCAGCCCAGTTGTATTCACTGGGGAGCTGGGTGAAGGCTTGACACTTCCAGTGGTCCTTGGGTCCTGATCGATAGCCATCTTTGAGTCCTTACAGCCTTCTGTAACTTCACTTTCCAAGTGCACTTCTCAAAGCAATGAACTTTTGGTTGATCTTTTATAAGCGAAAACTTTTCGTATTTGCCATCGTATACGGAAAGTTGCTTGAAGGTGCGGAAAACACGGAGTAATCCCGCTTTCAAAAAAGGTTAGTTATTCCGATCTACTTAATGCGTGGTTGACATCCCAAACTCAGGTTTGTGCATCTTATAATGCCCTTTTGAACTCATTATAGATCAGTGAGAAGTTTGTTCAGGTATTCTCGATATCAACAAAGGGCCACGAGCCAAACAACGCTTGTCATTCCCAAGGCCAAGGATCGAAGAATCCTCTATAACAATTCATTAAATGCTTTTACAACTCATCAGCTCTGTACTCATCAGCTCTGTACTCATCAGCTCTGTTGTTTGATGCAATCCTCGCACGGGGATCTCTTAGGCCTAAACAACAAAAAACGGCTTGTGTCAAAACTACTTTGTTGCTTAGCAAATAGAGGGTACTGGACAACCTGAGGTTGGGGACCTGCATACGCTTGTTGTTGTTGTAGAAGGCGGGTTGGCATTGCAGGAGGGAGGGGGGGGCTGGCATTGTAGCCTTCATTGCTTATGAGCAGCTGATTTGCTTGAACCCGTCTCCAATAGAGTACCTTTCCATTGCCCCCAATGGCTACAAATAGAATGTGTTTATTGCATGACTGGCAGCTACATTAATTGCATCAAATCTTCTCGGGCTATGCATTGTTGTCACGCCTACTTTACGAGCTTTATTTCAGCATGCACGTTGTATGATAGCTGCAAAACTGCAGCCCCATTTTTCGGTTTTGCGCTTACAAACTACCATTACACGCATCTGCCTTGTGCTTCGATACAGGTTAAACTCCGTACCATTACCATTACTATTACTCTGCCATGGGCCAACCTCAAGCCCGTCTTCACACACGGATGTACTAACAAATTACACTCACAATGCTATGGACTATAACGTCTTACCCTAAATATTCATTTATCTTTGTTTTTTCACGAACTACCTTTCATGCCACAGATGTGCAGCCAGAAGCGAGTACTAATCTCAAATCGAAGAAGAGGAGAGTGTCTTAGTTCTCTTGAACCTAGTGCTCAGTGAGTTACGCAGTTGGAATACGCGATCCTACAGCATGAAGTCGCTCTAGAGCCTTTTTATTAAGCATAATAGTGCTCTCTGCATGCCTCAGTTGTTGCTTGTAGTCACAGCACACACGAGATCCCATGGAAGATTCAATTTCATTTGACGAGGTGACCCCCGAAAGGCATCGGTGGGAGTAAGTATGAACGCTTTCATATGATTTCATTTTATAAAGTACTGATCGTCGAGCAAGTGCTTCTATTTCCAGGGTCTTATTGAGAACAAGACACCGTACTCAGTTATTTCCAGGTTTCCACTTTACAATGATTATGCCCATTATTGTCCGCATGTTACCCATGCCCATTCTCATGTTATACAAAGACCACTGAAGGTGCTTGAATACCTACCCTTACGAACTTATATTATATTTAACTCGCCACAAGATAGAAACCTGACAGGTATAGGTATATATATTCATTATTCAAATACATAAATAATATACAAAGATATGCGCCGGTGAACACTAAAAAACACTAAAGTTTGTTTTCTGGTTCAGCTTAGACAAGCCAGTTATACTAGCACAAGCGAGCCTGTCAAATTATGTTGAACAGCAGAATTCCTGGAAGGAAGGTCCTCAAATCCAATGATATCCTTCATAATCCCAAATCTATCGAATTTAATAAGGAACAATGTCAATTTCTTCATCATCTTCTTTCAACCCGTGTTCTCGTTGGTCCCATAGCTTTAGTATGTTTCGGAGGGCAATCTCTGCACTACCAGATCCACGTTCCACCAGAACTCGGAAAAACTTTATTAGCAAGTATTTTTGGTGTTCATCACTGCAGTTAGCTGCAGCAATTAACATTGGCCATTGGATCATCAGAAGAGAGTGTTCAATCAGCTGGCGCGGAACTCCAGGGCACTCTTCGAGCCACGAAATTAATTTCACAAGTTTAGCAGTGAGGTCTTGCACATGAGGCAGGGTATGTGGTTGTCTCATCACCTTTGTAAATAATGTTATTAGAGCAGCAAGTGCGTACAGCTGTTGTGAAAGGTCCATCCACGAAAGCCGGAGTGTAGATACCGAGGTTTGTATTGTGTCTATTAGCTGCCCTGTCTCTACCCCCGATAAATCGTTAACAGGTGCATTAGAGGACATTAGCCCATTCGAGTTGGAAATGGGTCCATTCATACCCTTTATCTCTGGTAATATGCAATTTCTATCCAAATAGCAAACACCATATTGTTCAAAAAACCCACTCAAAAGTGAAAGGTATACCATGGAATCATCCATTGCACCCCCATCGCGCAAACGATTTACCACCTTGATTAGCTCTTTGAATAGAGTCATGCACTTGTTATTATACCCAAACATGATATTGAACCCATTTGGCTGTATTATGCCAAATTCAGTGAGTACTTGAGTCTCATATTCCGTGAATTGAATGATCAGATCTAGTTCAAAATCTGATTTTAGTGTTCCTCCATGTGCCAGACTAGCGCCTGCTAATACTTCAAAATCAACAAACCACACCTTACAAAGAATAAGCGTCTTCAGCAGTCGTATTTTACCACTGGTTGCTTTTAGAATAATTTCTTTAGCTCCTTTTAGGTGCGGCCGCCAGTTCTGCATTGTAGTCGCAGCATTTGCAGATGTCAATAGTAAGACCGTAAGTAATATACATTCAATGTTGCTTGTTAAATCATTTCGGACATCTTTCTCGCGGTTTCGAGACAAGGCAGGGCCAAGGAGGGTAAGGCTTGTAGATAGATACAGTTTGTATTCATGGTGGTCATGCAGTAGTCTATTCTTATCATAAGCTGTTTTTGCACCCTGTGCCAAAACCGCAGCAAGTAAGAACGGCTCTCTCAGAGCATATTGTAATATGGTATCTCTAATTGGATTTGCATAACGTTGTTCAACAGGGTCATACAGTCCAAACGGGAGAACTCTCATGGCGAAACCATGGTAGAAGTCCTCCAAGTATAATTTTTCGTAGCCAGAACTGACCTTTATGTAGTCGAAAGAAACATGGCGAGGGATATCTGTAGGTTGAGGCAGTGGCTGTGGTTGATGATGGTCAAATGTTCTCGTTGTGCTTGAAATTTGGCCCGGCACTCCATCAATTATATCAGCTACGATATTATTGAGATCTAGGGCAAGTGTGTCTAAATCGTCAAGTTGGAACATATCAAGTTGAAGTGGTCCGGTAAGATGGTCTGGAGGTTGGTTCGCAGGATCGATGCTGCCAACACCTGTATTTAGCACCTCAACACTGGGAGCACTTCCTAACGAGTTGGTTGAATTCTCAGTTGCTGTTCTAGCAGTACTTGTACTAGCCAGTAACGGAGTTGAGGTTTGCAGGTGTGGTATATCATCTCCGTCAGACGGTGATACTCGTACAGGAGTTTCTTTGGCTATTGTGACTCTGGCAGATGCCCGTTTCCTTTTCTCTTTTGGGCCCTGGTATACTTGGAATAGAAAGTGCTTCTGTGCTGGCAATCCCCTGGCATCAGATTCCAGTAGCTCACGTCTGGATACCCTTGGGACTTTTTCACCAGCAGTAGGATATGAGCACTCTTTAAAGAGTCTTTCACAGTGTAGACAGTGTGGTTTCCCCTCATCACACTTGATCTTTCGCCTTTTGCACTCGCGACATCCGCCACGACTATAATCTCGCTTATGCTTCATAGAGGGCTCGAGTAAGTCGGAATTGCTGGTACAACCCTCTTGGTCCAAAGCTTTTGATTATCGTTTTGTTATGGGGGGAGCAAAGGTCGTGTGCAATATTCAAAATGATGATTGTGAAGAGAGACTCCGACGATAAGAGAGAGGCAGTGGGAGGGTGTAGCAAAAGGCATTGTTAAAGCTGGACTATAGATAGGGTGATTATCTTTGACGTGATCATTGATTTTTTCGATTTGCAATAAAAAAAAACTGAAGTATTGCAATGTTTTTCGGTAGCTTGTATTCTTTATATTGTTTGGAGTCCATGATTATTGTAATCGACAGAGTTTAATAAATACGACAAACAAGCTTGAAATGAGCAAGAAATGTGTATCTGAGGTTGTGGAAATTTCTTCCCATGGTTGACTGGTAGTAGCTATTATACTTCAAATAATTTTGGTTCTATTCTGATCAATTAGTCTGTGATTTGCAGCCATTAAATAAGGTGGAAGGGAAATTTGTATCAATTGGATATGTAAATCGATGAAATATATTGAATTCTTAGGAGCTTACGGAGCTTACTTTGATGAGATGCAATATGAGGAAAGGTATTCTTCTTCTAGTTGTTAAACGAATTAATGATTGTAGTTTTTGGCAGCACTCGGAATTTGTACTTGATTTTTGAAGAAGAACTAGAAGAAAGAGACTATATTCTAGGATTATGAGGCAGTGTGTAGCAGTAGATGGAAAATAGAAGTTTTTTGTATGAAGAATAGCTCTTCTTCAATAAGGAGCGTTGTCGTGATAATAATACCCTTTACCAACCAGTATGAATAGTACGCAATCCAACAGTGCAATCTAACAGTGCAATCCAACAGTGCTGCCGGTTATATCCATCAAGTTTGTACCCAAATAACACTCAATTGAACAGAACAGTGTGTTATCTGCCAACTAGGAGGATAAATATCAACTGAAACCAGCATTCTCGGAGAAAGGACTAGCAAACCTTACCTCCGCCATACCCACGATCAATCCCTTTTTGCATAGATATGTACGATTACGTCATTACATACGACTATAAAAACTTATCAGCAAATACAAAACGAGGATCGTCTATTACTTCCTTCTTTTCAATTGAATACTCATAAAATGAAACACTGGATCTATCCGAAAGATATCGTACTTTCTCAATTGCAGGGTCTTGCACTCAGTAACCCTGCGGTTAGTCTCATCCCTTCCGAGAAGGTGGTGTTCAACCCACACTCTAACACTGAGGAGAAAGTTTCTTTGATCAGTGGGGGTGGCGCTGGTCATGAACCTCTCCATGCTGGGTTTGTTGGAGACAATTTGCTCGACGCAGCAGTTAGCGGAGCTATATTTGCACTGCCTTCAACTCGTCAGATCTTGGCTGCAATTCATACCAAAGGAAACAAGCAAAAGGGGACTTTGGTGATAGTGAAGAACTATACTGGTGATATTCTTCACTTTGGTTTGGCTGTGGAACGTGCAAAGATCGAAGGGTATAACATCGAGATGTTGGTGGTTGGTGATGATGTTGCTGTTGGCCGTGAACAAAACGAAATGGTTGGAAGACGAGGATTAGCTGGCACTGCTATTGTTCATAAGATTTTGGGTGCTGCATCTTCCAAGGGGGGCTCATTGGGTGATTTAATTAGTTTGGGAACTAATGTTGTAAAGAACTTGGTTACTATGGGTGCTCTGCTTGATAGAACTTCGGTGCCTGGTAAATCGGAGGAGACCGAGTTTACTGCTCCTGATGAAGCTGAATTGGGATTGGGCATACATAACGAACCCGGAACTGCGATCAAAATCCCTTCAATTGTTAATCTTGTCGATCAAATCTATGATAAACTTCTTGGAGATGACCCACAAAGACTGTATGTCAAGTTCAACGATGACGATGAGTATGTATTAGTTGTGAATAACATTGGAGGAACATCGCTGCTTGAAATGTACGCAATTTCATCCTATGCGATTGCCCAGTGCCCTTTGAAGAAAAAGCCAACGAGAGTTTATGTACTGGATTTCGTCACTTCTTTGAGTGCCCCAGGATTTTCAATCACTCTTCTCAGGTTGACAGACCTTGATCCACAAATTGTACCATACTTGGACACAGAGACAAATGCACCAGGATGGAAGCCTAAGGTCTTTCCCCAAAACTTGTGGCTGGGGCAGCAGAATTTGAATGTTGAATCTCCAATGAAGCATGATAAAGCTGTCACGTCCGCATTACAAGTTAATCCAGAAAACTTTGAGAAAGGTCTCCGTGGTGCAATAAAAAAGCTTTTACAAGAGGAGTCCAAAATTACGAAGTACGATACTCTTGTTGGAGATGGTGACTGTGGTGAAACACTTGCAGCTGGTGCCAACTCGATTTTGAAAGCACTTGAGGACCCTTCTTTTAAAGGCTCTCTCAATGATCCTGTTGCCACCATCAGCAAAATAACTTCTCTTGTTGAGGAATCTATGGGTGGAACTTCAGGAGGTTTATATTCTATTTTCTTAACAGCATTCGGTGGCTCCCTCAAGGAAATAGACAATGTAGATGTTGCTAATATTGCTAAAGCATTTCACTCGGCTCTCTACAACGGTTTATTTAAGTATACAAAAGCCCGTGTTGGAGGAAGAACCCTTGTGGATACTCTTCAGCCATTTGTTGATACTTTGAAGAGTTCTGAAAATTGGTCAAAGGCTGCAGATGCTGCAAGGGAAGGTTGCAACTCTACTGGTGCGTTGCAGGCCAAATTTGGTAGGGCAAGTTATGTCGACGACGACCAATTGCATGGGGAAAAGGGGGATATCCCCGATCCGGGTGCAGTTGGATTACTAGCTCTAATCGAAGGTTTCCTCGAGAAGTAGTTTTGGGCAAACTTCGTAGTAACCATCATAGTTGAATTTTGAAGCAACCTCCCACGTCTATATTTTGGACCTGGGTGGTTGCGACAAAGCGATCTATTTTGCAGCCATATAAATACAACTGAGTAGCATGATATAATCCAACTATTCCAGTTAATTATAATACATTTAGGATGTTTGAAATCCCTAGTGAAAGTTTCTATCCGGTAATCGTTGTAGGTGGGGGCACTTGTGGTCTCGCAGTGACTGCCAGACTCTGTGAAGGGTTTCCTGGTTCACTTTACACGGAGGATGAACATCAAAGATTCCACTGGCTCAAACAGAGAGGACATAAAGTCAACTTAATAAAAGGAACGAAACTTTATAAACCTCAGAGCTTTGAACCACTGGATATTCTAGTTTTGGATGCGGTTGCAAATAAATTTACTGGCCAATGGGATAACCAGTTTGCTGCTTGCCAGATCCCTTATTTGAGGCTGCCAATGTTTTTCCATCCAGATCCTGTAGATGTTGATGCTTTGGTATGCTTTGCTCACCGTACAGGCAAAGAAGATCAATTAAAAGAGATCAAGAATGTGGTTGGAAAGGAGATTTCAAAACATAAGCAGAAGAAACTCGCAAAGAAGAACGCAAGAAGATCTTCCACCTCTAGTACAGATGAGCTCTCTCATAACAAACCTGGCATAATTGATATCAACATGCGAGACTGGAAGGATTACTATCGCCCATCCACTCCTCTTTTCAAAGAATTCTGCATTGACGTTGTCAACAGATATAAACTTCATGATAATGTGCTCCACGATGAAGTAGCATATATTGAATACTTGCCCATCCTGGTAGTTGGAACGAACGAATCAGGAAAAGGATTTGTGGTTACAACAAAAAGCGGTCGTATCTTTGGCTGTAAAGCATGTGTTGTTGCAAGTGGTCATAGAGGAGATGTCAATTATCCTATAAAGCCCTTCGAAAACCCTCAATACCCACTAGGAAGTTGCCATACAACGCACTTATTCAACAACCAAGTGAAGTTCTTAGGCAAAGAGTTCATGGAAAAACCAGGATCAAGAAAGGGAAGAGCCATTGTCATTGTCGGTGGCGGATTGACCTCTGCGCAATTGGCACATGTAGCAGTAACTAGAGGAGTCTCTCGTGTTTATTTGCTTATGCGTGGTGGAGTAAAGATCAAGCACTTTGATTTCCATTTGGACTGGGTCACCAAGTACAAGAATGTCAAAAAATCAGCCTTCTACATTAGAGAAACAGACGAGGAACGTTTCCAAATGATCCAAGATGCTAGGGAAGGTGGATCAGTAAACCCTGAATATTATAAGTTAATCACAGGCCACGCAAAAGCTGGAACCCTCAACTTATTGAAAAATACAACTATCACCAGCCAAGAGTGGAATGAGGAATCAAGAACATGGGATTTGCAAGTGACAAACAGTGAAGACAACACAATTCAAGATCTTGCAAATATCGACTATATTTACTTTGCTACTGGCATACAAGCAAACATTGATTCACTTGACTTCTTGCAACCTGTGCGCAAGGAATTTCCAATACCAAGTGTCCATGGATTCCCTTGTCTCACCGATAATCTTCAATGGAAAGAAGAGGTTCCACTTTTCATGCTCGGAAAGAATGCCTCCATCAGGATGGGTCCTTCGCTGGCGAACCTAGACGGTGCTAGACTTGGAGCTGAGCGTATTGGTTGGTTCTTACAAGATGCTCTTTCTAAAGGTGAACTCGATTGGAGCAATGATTGCGAATGTTGTGATAAAGAAGAATCTGGTTCTTTAGACATTTCTGACGTTGACTCAATTGAATCTGAAGATTCAGTAGAAAACTCCTACGAGACAAGATATAAACTTGCAACAAACCAGATCAATCCTTTCTCGTTGCTTGTAAGTGCTTAGGATATCTTCACAGACAGCATTGGAATGTAAAATGCCAGATAAAAATCCACCTGAAATGAAATAAAGTAACTTTTGTAGATAATTTCTTGCTGTTCATGATTTAGTTTACGGTTCTATACTTGCTTAGCTTTAGAGGGTCTGAGGAGATAAAATACAAAAATTAAGAATACATTAAGTAAAATCCTGTAACTCGGATTTTTGAATAAATAGTTCAAGAGCATTCGACGTATCAACGAACTCTCAAATGTAAGGCATTTTTAAGACTAGAACGAGATATAGGAACGAAATCATGTTCATTGGTCTATCGTCATACCTAAGATGCTATATTACAACAATTGGCACTCTTCAATCTAATAAGACAATATATCATTACTGTCATCTCCAAAGCCATAATCTACCTTCGACCCACGTTCTCTATGATTCCAAATACTTGTTACTCTTCTCAAAGCAAAGCCAGCACTGCCCGAGCCAATCTGTGCAGATATTCTAAAGAACTTCATCAAATCATACTTGCACTCTTCTTTCGTGCAGTGCATTCCAGCTATGAGCATGGGCCATTGGATCATCATCAACAGGCACTTTATTGTCTGTTGGGGAACTTCCGTTGTTTTGCTCAAAAATGATACCAATGACGTTATTCGATCCGTTAGCATTTGGACTTGTGGCAGTTCAAATGTTTCCTTGAAGCAAACTGTAAGTAAAGTTACTAACGAGGCAAGAGCATACGCTTGATGAGACGTATCCATCCAACTTATTATAACTTTTTCATCATTCATCAATAAGATATCTAAAAGGTGACCCTGAGGAACTTCACCATCTGGAAAATCTGATTCACTCAAAACACATTTCGAATTGATAAACTCGATCTCTGTTAGCTTGTAAAATTCAGAGAGAAGTCTCAAGAACTCGAACTGGTTCTTCGGTTTGTAATCCTTGTTATTTCGAACTCTATGCAATATAAGGATAAGATCCCGAAAATGAACCACACTGTCATTATGGTATCCTCCTAAAATAGAGAATCCGCTATCCACTAGTATTCCTAGCTCCCTCAATACTTGAATTTCGTATTCATCGCCAGGAGTGATTAAGTTCTCAATCTCTTCTTCAGTCTTCAAAGTACCGCCCATATTCGAGGAAAGGCCAGCCAAAATCTCAAACAGTACGAACCAAAACTTGCAAAATATTAGAATTTTGGAAGATTTCATCTTCCTAGTCGAGATCTTTAGAAGTAGATCTTTTGCCCCTTTCAAGTGTGGTCGCCAATCTTGCTTTGGGTTTGCAGCATTTGCAGCACAAAGTAGCAACACTGTCAATAGAACAGCCTCGATATTTGAAGTTAAGTTATCTTGTTTGTTCAAAGCAGGACTTAGTAGTGATAGGCATTTTGAGAGATATTTACAATATGCCTCTTCATCTTCTGGTAAAGAATTCTTCTTGAAAGAAGCTTTGGCTCCATGAGCTAGAACAGCAGCAAGTAAAAACGCTTCCGTCAGGGCACACTTCAAAATAATATCTCTGGCTGGATTGAAGTAACAACCTCCAATAGGGTCATATGAACTAAATGGCAAGATAATACCAGCAAAATCATTGTAGAACTCTTCTAAGTATAATTTTTCATGCGTTTTGTTCACTTTGATATACCCGAAGGGAATATTTCGAGGTATCTTGTCTGTTTCAATTTGAGGGGGAGAAGCACCGTAAGGTGTTGATTGGGCAGATCCACTTTGCACACCTGTTGACAGTCGTTCTTCATCATCGACAGCGAACTTAAAGTTCAGCTCATGCATTATGTTACTGACAATGTTATTCAAATCAGAAGCAAGCAAATTGAGATCATCCATGCTGAATAGCTGGAAAAGTTGGTCATCGTGGATTGTACGGTCTGTATCGTCGTTCAACAAACTTTCAATAGAAGAGTGGTTGAATCGAGGGGAGGCGTATGAAGGCGAGATGCTGGCGATTCCAGATGACATATATGCTGGCGAAAGGCTAGGAATACCAGGGGTTATATTCGTTATTCCAGGAGGCAGCATACTATATCTATTTGAAGGTAGTATATTCTGTTGGTTCGGAATGTCATTCATTTGATTTAATTGGTTTGATTGAATTTGGGTCAATACATCATATCCATGAGGACGTTTGAATTTGTAGGAATAGTCAGGGGATATTCCAGTAGTCAGTATTGAGTGTCCATTATTCGATTTATTTTGATTTTTGATCTCACCACCAATCAATTCACTCAAATTGGCAATACCATGATTATTCAGGTTATCTGATCTCTGGTCGATGTTAGGATTCGAATCCAGGTCGGTGATTTCTCTTTTAACATTTCGTTTTATCAAGATTCTCTTTTCCAGTCTCTTATCGTTAATTTGGGGCAGAACTTTCTTATCAAGCCTAGTATCTAAACATTTGTCTTTAGTTTGATTGATCCCTCCTCCATTCAAGGCATGGGTCAGATCAGCCACTGAACCACTTGGATACTCTGGCAGCTTTCTCTTTTTAGAACTGCTATTACTTTTGGCACTCGAATCAGATACTTCAGAAGACCTGGATTCTGGATCACCTTGGTGCTTGGTGCTTGTGTCAGTGGCACTATCATTATCTTCATTATCACCACGAAAAAGCAAGAACTTCCGAGACACTCGTGCAACCTTCTCCCCAGCATAAGGGTACGCACAGTCCTTTTTTAACCTCACACACTGCCAGCAACTTGGCTTGCCTTCATCGCACTTGATCTTACGCCGTTTGCACTCACGGCATCCTCCTTTGCTATATTCACGTTTATTCTTGGCCGTGTTGTCGCCAAAGTCAAGCACGTTCGACGACATGCATCAATATGGGACTATAATGAGCGATATGAAGGCCTGTTGGATCCTACTGGGTGTTGCAACTTGAAGAGGTGAATTAATGAAATTTAAAATATAAAAAAAAAGAATGTTCGAAAACGCCGACGCATAAGAGATAAGCACCGATAATGGATTGCATAAGACAAACAATATACGCAAGCAGCCATTGATGGAGAAAACGAGATATTTCCGAAGGTGAAAAACCCTTTAGGTGGCTTTAGGAGATACGCCCGGCCCTCTGCTTCTACCCTATTTCAGAAGAGTCTCAAGGAAGGTTTGCTGAAAGGGTTCTCCGACATTAGAAGGTATTGCGTAAAAGATGAAAAATTTGACATTTCAGAGTCAATACACAATGTTCCTATTGCTAATATAAAACATTGAGTATAGTTCCATATATTGTGCTTCTTTGCAAGGATTACAAGTTCAACTTTCGTAGCTTGCGTCACTCCGCATATTGTATTAGCGCTTAGTTTAGGTTTAGTAGTATTGAAACAAAAATTCACCTGATATTTACACTGCGTTCTATTAATCGCTACATACGCCTCTTCTTTGAGTCCTCCTGGAACACACCATCTAGCTGTCGCTTGTTGTTGTTGATAACTTCAACCGGAGATTCCACTGGATTTATTGGTGTCCCAGCACTCTGTGGAGTCTTGCTATCTAAGAACTCACTCATGTCGAACCCATCCAATTCCAGTGGTCGTATTTCCAGAGTGCCTGCGTCCTGGATCTCGTCAATTACACTTTGTTGTTGCTGTTGTTGCAGCGCCAACTTATGTATCCAGTCCTGTACCTGCTGAATCGACTGACCTTGCTTGTAGACGTTTTGTTCTAGTCCGGACATAAACTCAGAATTGGGCACGGGCAGAAGTTGAGGTGGTACATGTTGCATTTGTGGTTGCATTTGTTGTTGCGATTGACCATGGCCTCCATGTGTGAAATATCCAGGGCTGTTTGGGATACTGCCCAAGTTTAACTCAGGGAAAAAGTGCCTTGGTGATGCAACATCCTGATTGATGTATTGTTGGTAGATTCTCTTCACCTCTCCGTTCTTGTTCAGTGAGTTCAGGTAATTATTTGGTGAACTGTTATTATTTGAGTTGTATTGGTTGGTGGAATTATTGTTATTGTTATTGTTATTATTGGTATTTGGGGTGTTCTCATATGATCTTATGATTTCTTCAATTGATCCACCGGTTTCTTGGTTATTGCCCAGGGAGACTGAGTTGGATGTTTGCGTGTTGTTAAAATTCAAATTGCTGCCTGAAGTAGATTGAGGCGATCCATTGGTCAACATCAAGCGTCGCCTTTGGAAATTGGGATGAGCAAATAATGCTCCTGGGGATTGAGGTTGCAGTTGTGAGTTCTGCTGATTCAGCAGTGAGTTATTTTGTTGATGGTTCTGTTGATTATGTTGATATTGCTGCTGTTGTTGGTAGTTGTAAGTAGTCAAAGCAGAGTCGTCACCGTTGTTAACTTCTAATATTTTCCCTGCCAGGTTACCATAGACTGCCGCAAGGAACTTAAGTATTTTATCTAGCGTTTGTGTTTGGTGTTGATTCCTTTCGCGAGTAACGTAGTTTTCCAGCCATAAAGTCTTATTATCCTTTCTGATTCTCCTCAAATCCTCAGTTAAAGCAAGTTGATTCATTTTGATTTGATCAAGTTCATTAAGCATCATTTGAAGATGAGTATCATCTAAACCGGAAGATCCAATTAATTGAGGTCCTGGGTTATTCCCAAAACTATTCTCTTGATTGACACTCTTATTTCTAACGATTTTATCGAGTAAATCCTCACGATCTTTCATAAAATTAGGGTTTTCAAACTGCCATATTTCCTCGTTTTCTTTGAATCCTGAGCCGTTCATCTGCATAGTTCCACTATTAATATCTTGAACTTTATGCCATCCGTACATATTTAGTTGACGGACAAATGAAGCAAAGTTGTTGTGCTTGAAGTATTTCGGTAAAATATTCTTCATGAATTCTTCCCGGTGAAATACTTGGAAGGTTTTGCCATCTTCATTCCAACGAATATATTCATCATTAGATTTATCGTTTACCATGGACCAGATTTTCATCACAAAGGCTGGTCTGGCTTTGGGACCGGTGGGTTCCTTTTTCTTCTTTTGTTGCAAATTCGATAGCATCGAGCTTTGGTTCAAGCTTTGGTTATTGTTTTGCAAGGAGCCCTCCATCGGAGGTTTTCTCATTCGAAGCGCCATATTATTTGGTAATGCAGACTCTGAAAGTGGATGTAAGGGAGGTAACGGGTTCAAGAACTTGGGGGTTGGAGAAACCGCAGTTAATGCTAACATGTTATTGGGAGCTAAATCCAAGAACGAATCTTCCGAGAACAGTGGATACTTAGTTGAACTAGTATTAGAACCAGGGTTATTGTTAATGTTATAATTGTTAGGGTTATTGCTACTATTATAACCATTGATATTTCCATGGACGTTGCCACCACCATTTCCACTGCCATCATATGGAAGGTCAAACATTGAAGGAGTATCCCTCTGAATAACCTGAATATCCCCGTCATCCGATCTTTGTACTGAGGGTATATCCAATCTTTCGACCAGCTCTATTGGTTCTTCGTCTGTGTTGTGAACGGTTTCCCCTAATAACAGAGCAATCTCATCAGGTTCAAGTTTTACGTCAGAATAGCCAAATGAATTGCTATTTGCGGGAGATGGCATCTTGATCTGACACTTTACCTATTTGGTATGTTAAATATGGCGATATTTCACTTGCGTCTCGCTCGTATTCTATCACAAGTCCTTGTTAACGATGTTAGTGGTGTGTTGGTTCACATGGATTTGGAGTTGCCTTTCAAATCGGGAAAATTTGTATGGGATACTTAAGATCCTTACCGCAGTACATACTGTTTTGCGTGCAAAGCTGCTTGTGTAAGTATCGTTCGAAGATTGTTAGAGATGGAGCAGGTTGGTGGATGGTGGTAGAGGTTGATTGAGGATGCTCATTAGAGAAAGTATTGGGGATCATGGAGGAGTGCTGGGTTGAATAGTAGTTAGGGGTATTAGAGTGGCGGCTGTGTGCTACTGGATTGCACGATTGGTGCTTTGGTGTTTTATGGGTTGTTTTTGCTTGGAGTACTTGGGATGCTGAGGTCGATGGAGGTGTAGAGTAACGAAGCAGTGTAGATGGGAGGAAAGAGTACAGGGCAAGAATGCGTAGACATAAAGGAAGAGTATTACACTATGGAGAGTAGAAGGATGGAGAGTAGAAGGATGGAGAGTAGAAGGATGGAGAGTAGAAGGATGGAAAGTATAAATATATAGGTAGGATGAATGACTGCTTCTGGCATCTAATCAAACTGAACAACAATTAAGTCAACTTGAACAACCAGCTGGGTAGATGCTTTGAGTGCCCTTTCATATTATCCATAACAGATTAATTAAAAGATACACGCGAGTACAATGGACTGGTTTCTTTAGCCATCAATTGCACCTGTGCTGGACTAGATGAACATGACTGGTGCCAAGTATCGCAACGCAATAAGAAAAGCAACCCTGTCTTCAAGCCTCTATGAACAACTAAATCTTGTTGATTATCAAAAGTATGACGATTCCGATACACCCACTCAGCGATTCCAATTGCCCGGTCTTTATCGTGAATGTTTGTGCTCTTTCCACTACTCCTTAGATGGTTCTCCTTAAACAGTAACTATAAAATACAAAGAAACGGTCGCAAAGGATGGAAATGAACGCAACCAAAGGCTTTCATAAACAAGTAACTTCTAACAAGATTTTTTGAAATCTCCTCAACAATTGATGCTTATCAATGATCCCCCGTATCATTATATACGGATACTCGTCCCCATGCTGCTTCGTGTTTAGTGCAATTAAATGGTTGCAAAATTCGGCTGAATGGAGATAAATTGGTAAGTATAGCAGTGCAAAAAAGAGAATGGGATGAAGGGAACAGAATAACTAGAGTGGATGTGCATTAAAGGCCTTCAAAGTTGGGATCAGGAAATGGCTGCATTATGTTACTGAGTCATGAGGGGTTGGTTGTTTACTAATTGGGTATGATGATCAACAAAGTGTGAGTAAGGAAGTGATAGCAAAAGTACTGATGCTGAAGGGTATTTATGTTATTTTGACATGGGATATTGAACTCGTTTAAAGATTTCAGATCATAATAACTTATTGGTTCGAGTGAATGAAACAAACAATCTAATTAGGTTCATTGGAGCTGGTGTTTCTGAACCTCCTTACGAAGCCTAGCTTACTTCTCAAAGCTGCACTATCCTAAATATCCACATCGAAGATATATGATTCCTGAGACAGGGCAAAACAATATTGGACAACGCAACTCATGGCATAGCACCTCGAGAATATCTGACGACATCATTCATGTGGCTTTGGTCACTACGGATGGGGGGGGGAGACTATACCATTGATTACGATTTGCAGGATTTGCGGTCTTTAGAACTCCATGTTTCGTAAGTATGTTCTAGATAAGGTTCAATGCCTAGAACGGGCCTCATGATAAGAAAAGTTGAGCGGAAAGTAGGGACCCCTATTCTAATTGAAGCCTTCCAGGGATATAAGAACTGGCTTGCTCTATACTCATATGGGTTCTCGTCCCCACCTTGCAAAACATAATAAGCCGTAAGTCAAATAGAATTAGACATTGAATCACACTCCATTAATAGCTGATATCAGTTCACGTATTATTTTGATGTAGAAATTTGTATGTAATACTCAGCTTCGTTCAATACTGAGGGTACTCCCTAGCTTTCATGTATCACTTTCGCCGGCTCCTTTCCAGTGGCCCTGTCCATCACTACTTTCTCTGACATCACAATAGAATATGAATTCAGTTTCTCATAATACATTAATACTACTTACAATAAATAATCTAGTCTCTTACTGTAGGAAAAATCCTCTTAAATAGAACACAGTTAAAGTTTAACAAATTCATCACAAACGTAAGTCTTCTCTCTCCCATCCGGTTGGCCTTTGAACCAGCAAGCCATTTTCAGGCTGTGGACCGTCATAATCGTCAATCTTCATAGCAAATGGGTTTCTGTCGGACTTTTGGTGCAAATTGGCCAAGGTATGGTTAACTTCTCTATGCTTTGCTTCATCAGCTCTGACTCTATAAATCAAATCTTTGAACGTGGATTGCGGAGTAAGTTCAGACCAATATTGTACAGCTATGCCAGGTACTGTGACCTTTTCAAACGATGGCAACCTTCCTGGGATCTCCAACTCTTCAATCAAATGTGTGTAAGTAGAAACAGCTTCTTCTTCCAAATATCCGACAAAACGGTGACACCACTTTGGATTAACAAGGTAACTGAGGAAGAACAAGTTGCAGAATACACCTTGTCCGACATAAATGATAGAACGAGTGAGCCAGCTTGGTCTTCCTAACTTGGTGAATGTAAGCAAATGCATTCTTTCATTGTAGGCTTCATCCAAAAGGGTTTCAATCCATGCCATATCTCTCTTCAATAATCTTAAAGAATGCAAATGCCTAATGAAAGCAGCGACTGAACCAGGAACACCAGCAATCAGTTCAAGGAAAATAACACGAGTAAGCCATTTAGGTTCGGTCATTTGGTAACGAGTACCATCGTATTGCGTCACCGCACCTCCTTCGGTGGGTTTGCGGTACCCAGTGACAAGGTCGAAACTGCCTCTAATGACCTGAATCATGCGGTAAAGAGTCTTGTCACCGAGAGTCCTAGGGACTCTGTGGGCATACTCTACATCCTGGCATTCTTTATCTGTGAATTGTGGATGGGGGTACATTGTAGGGGTGATATAAGTCATGTCACCTTGTTTCTGGCCCTCTTCTGCCAGAAGCACTTTGGTAGCAGTACCCAAGGCATTGCGGAATGAGTGCGGTCTGCTTTGGTTGAGCAAGGCCAGAGAGTTTATTCTCAAGATTGATCTGGAAGATGTTGATCTTATCATGTTGTTAATTGTTCTTTAATAAATATTTGTTGGAATGACTAGGCGAAATTTGAATTATCCATGACTTTACACCTGCTTTTATACCTTGCTGCAAACCTCTATACTTTTTGAAATCAGAATTAATCCCTCTAATTAGACTACCCCCCAAATTCAGAAGTACCTTTCGGGCAGAGGCGGAGAGGTTCATAACTAGGCATACGGGAGGATGATTGGAGAGGGCTGGACCATTGACAGTCCCATGGGGGCTTGTGTGGGCCATGGGCCAGAAGAGTGCCATAGTACGTACACCCACTAGTACTCCCACTAGTACTCCCACTAGTACACCCACTAGTACACCCACTAGTACTCTCACTAGTACACCCACTAGTACTCTCACTAGTACTCCCACTAGTACTCTCACTAGTACTCCCACTAGTACACCCACTAGTACTCCCACTAGTACTCCCACTAGTACTGCTTGCTCCCACAAATACTAAGCTGCACTGCTATTACACACTTGCTACCAATACTACGTACTCCCACTACACTGCTCGTCCCACGCCCTGATCCACCCATTATCTTCCGCTCATCTACCACACTTGTCACTATCATCCCAAATGCCTTAGCCAAAAATCCACTCTCGTGCTTCACCTCTATCTTTTTGCAGCTGCCGTAGCAGTCCTCGCGTCCGCTTTACCAGCTTCACGGCCGCATAGCGTAGAAAACCGGATACCAAATGTATACACGTAAATGTCATCACTTGGCTCAAGGGATTAAGGGAAAACAACTGACCAGTTGGTCACAAACCTCATAGTCAAGCGACCTTGACTAGACCCAAACTCCGGCGTTCATTCTCCACAGGTTCCCCTGCTGCGTTTTGGGTCTAACTACTTTATGGGGGTAGGGAAAGAGTCGTAAAGAACCGGAACTTTTGCAGTCATCAACGGACAAAATCGATTGGCTTTGGTAAAGCAAGAGTATCTGAATATCAACGAATAATTGCTCGTGTAAACAAATGGAGCGTTCCTATACGCTCGGCTATCTGTGAAGCGGACGTTTAGTCGAGCGGGCCTTTGATAACGGGCATTAAAGTTTGTTTGAAGGTGTGCATACGTGTGTTGGTAGCTGTGGTTCTGAAATTAGGCTGCAAATTATTTCACTATACGGGTGAGATGAGCAATGGAGAAACATGTAAGGGATTGCAAGAGATGAAAGCATGACCAAATCAAGGTTTGGTTTGATTACAAACGGCTGGTGTTTCAGGCGGGAGCTTGGCCAGGAATGGCTAGGATAGTCTACTTAGTATATAGACCTGGGATCTCCTTGGAGTTGTGTGATATAATTCGATTTCAAAGCAGATCCGTCATAGGTTGTTTCGTTGTCGGCTTGAAGTTTTCATAGTTTCTTAATATGAAATACGTTAGAGGTTTTATAGTTTCATTGGTATATTTGAGCACAAAGTGTCTTTGTGATGTAAATAATGGCATTGACAGTATCACAGGATTATGCCTACCTATGCAAATTTACTGATGCAAGTCAATGAACTTCATACCCATAGCATGCATAGGTATGAGTACCGACGCTGAAAGAAACTACTACTTCCCATTTTGGTAAGTTTTAGGATATATCTTCTTTATCAGAACACCAGACCTTATGGTGAAGACTTCAAGAGCTCTAACGCATGGAAGTGGTGATAACAAGTCTAGTTAAAAAGTTGTGTAAAAGCACGATTCCAGCCCCACAGCATACCCAATTTCTCAAATGGTCCCATTTAAGGTTTTCCCATAAGTAAGCCCTACCAGAAGAAGTTAGGGTCACCATGCTCTTAGTGACCCTTGGAAATAACCTCCTAATATGCTGTTAAGATTACACAATAGTTGAAGAACCTTTGCTCATTCCCATAGTGCTCTCAAAAATGCCAAAAGCACTTGCACCAATGAGCACTTCAGCAAAAGCTAAGTCCGATCCTTCTATACTTTCACCCACAAATGAATCGATATACCTCATTATTCTTCCTTGTTGCTGTTTTCTCAGGAACGCAAGTTCTACATTTGTACACTTGCAACATATCCACAAACTATGGCTGCAAATAACATGGCAAAAGGAAATCATATTTGAAAAAGAGATTTTGAACTCCCTTTCTCTTCTCTAATCTTAGATTAAACAACACCGGTATTCCAATTTAAACTTATTTACTTTCGAATATAATGCCTTCTGTTCAATATACTGGCAGTGAGGCAACTGCCCTTAAGGCAAGAGGTCCTACCTCAAAGTTTGACATTAAGTCAGTTAAGGACGTTTCCCCAAGGGTGACCATAGAAAGATCTGGGTCTATTCCAATTGATCCTAAGTTCATTGAAATCAACCCAGACATGGTTGAATCTCAACAAAAGAAGAAGCTTTTCTGGAAGTCACCCACCAACAAGATTAA
>JAJMSH010000102.1:0-23849 GCA_030558315.1 Kodamaea suecica
GGTTGCTCAATAGGACCGATCCTAAACGAAGTGTCTAAGAAACATAAGTGGATGTCTCAACCTATTGTGTGCTTATATTAATAAGCTCCTTAAAAGGGTGATAAGAGTTAAATGCTAGCCATGGAGCTAAAGCCAAACTTAGGAAAACTCCCTAGAAGAAAGTCTATAAATACTGGAGTAAGATCCCACTATTTTACATCTTCTTTCCTTTCCCTAAGTCGATCATATATTTCCCTTAGTATAAACATTTGTATAAGAATACAAAACTCTCTCACTCAGAACAAATCAGTATCATCCACACCTCACCAGATCCCGTTCTCAATTAAACCGGATCTAGCTAGCGCAAAAGAACTTATTCTCATTCAAACCGAGTCCATATTCTTAATATTTAGTGTGTGAAATGCGTATTTCTGTGTCTTTGCAATGGATGATTAGGTACTTCACCTAAAATATCCGGATGCAACCATAGCTGATACCCGTATGTGCGCCATATATATGAAGCACCACATTTTAACAAGTTGCTCAATATGCTTGGAACCAAAGGATGTGTCTAACACACGTCCGTTTGTATTTCAACCTATTGTGTGTTATCATCAGCTCATTAAGAGAAGTAAGATTTGACTGTTAGGTTAAGAAGCTGAGATTCCACTTGTAAGATGAGAGCCTTAGAAGGAAGTCTATAAATAGAGGAGTTATCCCAATGTTTTTCCTTCAACTATCTTTCCTGAAGTCGATCGCATATTTCCAATAGTATTTGTATAATCTGTTACACTCAGAACAATCAGTATCACCCCAACTCACTGAATTCCGAAATGAACATTACCGATCTAGCGAGCGCAAAAGAATTTATCTCCCTCAGACCGAGCCCAGATTCCAAAGCAAATGGCAATAAGTAGTATCGCGAATTTGCTTATTATTCAGATGTTTGGTTACATCAATGTCCAGCCTCTATTATCGCATCCTTTCAACCTGAATTAATTTTGCAGCCAAAGCACTTGGAAATCGAAAGATGGTGAAATCTTCGAGTATCGCACGACCTATAAATATTTATGGTTTACAATTACTTCTGAAGTTTTACTTCTGAGAATGAATGTTGCAACCGAATCTCCACAATCAAATTCCAGAACTTCTTCAACTTTAGGATGCCTTTCTACGCGGTGGCGAGGGGTCAGCGTAAGGGAATCTACAACTCTTGGGACGAATGCAGAGCTCAAGTAAATGGATATAAAGGAGCAGCACACAAGAAGTTTTCAACTCAGAGAGAAGCACAGGACTACATGGCTTCCTTTGGCAGATCATCTTCCATGATGAACACCTATCCTTCCTCAAACTCAAAGATTTCAATTCATCGAGTTTCTAAACCGCGTACATATAAAGCTTCCTTCTCTAGCCTAGGTCAAGTTGGCATTGCGGTAAAGATAAATAATGATAGTGAACCACTCAAAGCCAACTCGACTATTTCCGAACCCTACGTGGATCGCAATCCTATTGCAACTTTTGATAATTCCAAATATAACTATCCTCCCAAAACGTATTTGAGTAGTCAGACAACGTCTGTTCATGAAAGCAGAATTTACGTCGATGGTGCATGTCGAGGAAATGGACATGCTCACACACGGTTTCCACCATCGGGTTATGGTATATACTACGGCCAAGAAGATCCCAGGAATGCTGCTGTTTCATTGGCAAGACTGGACAACGTGCTTGTTAACAAACCAACTAATAATAGGGCTGAATTATTTGCGGTTAACCATGCATTGACTAACATTGCTAATGAACTCAGTTCGGACACACTGCTCCAACACAAATATTCTCTATATACTGATTCTCAGTATACAATGCAAGCATTGAAATCGTGGTCAAACAAATGGTCAATTAATGGATGGAAGACAAGTGGTGGAGCTGATGTTTTAAACAAAGATATAATTCAGGATTCGATCAGGACTTTGAACTTCATCAACGATATATATCGTGAAAAAGGTTGGGGTAATCTAGAGATTGAGTATGTGAAAGGTCACGCGGGTATTGAAGGTAACGAACAGGCTGATCGCCTTGCAAACTTGGGAGCTGATAAAATGGAACAAGAAGAGGTTTGATAAAGCGATCAAATTGTAAGGGAATGTATAAGCCAATCTGATGCTGTTGGAATTTTACATAGTACGCGCAACCATAATGCAGTGTCATATAAATTTTTAATGGAAACTATGAATCAAAATTAGAAATCCTATCCTGTAGAAAGAGTGTAACAAAAATAATTGTTCAACGCCTGTGAAATTGTTTGATAGAGACATCTTGTCAGATCCCGAAGGCTAAAAGTAATCTGTGATGGAGCTATCATTTGCACCACATGCAAGACAAGGTAACATAACATGTGATTTTACCCGACCCAAAGGGTGAAATATGTATGCCTGCCAGTGTTATTCCTATAACTGTTAAGCATATCTGATGCAAATATATGCAAAATATATGCTGGCAAATAATTCCATAGGTTATACTCAGAGTCACACGTTTTTGAAACGAAGCTCCTTAAAGAGAGAGAAAGGGTTGAGTGCTAGCCATGAAGCTAAACACAAACTTAGGAAAGCATCCTAGAAGAAAATCAATAAATACTGGAGAAAGATCCTACTATCTTACATCTTCTTTCCTTTTCCTAAGTCGATCATATGTTTCCAATAGTATAACACTTTGTATGGAATACAAATCTCTTACTCTCAGAACAACACAGTATCAACAACAACTCACTAAATCCCGATATCAATATAACCGGATCTAGTTACGGTAAAAGAATCTTCTCTCCTTCAAACCTAGTTCAAATTCTTAAAACATCTTTATCTGATTTAGAATCATGGTTATGAATGTTTGGAGTTTTTTGGAAGAATTGAAGGAACCTGATTCAGTATTGAAAGGAGTGATGAAATGTTTTGGTGAAATCACCTCTTTACTCAAGTTGGTTACAGGTTCTTCCTCAACAAATTGGAACATGTAGTAGCTTTATGATTGTATAAAAATACAAAAAAAACTTGGTCCCTAGCAGGATCGAACTGCTGATCTCGGCGTTATTAGCACCGCGCCTTAACCAACTGGGCCAAGGGACCATTTCTTGTCTTATTCGATAACGAAAGTTACTTTATTGAGTACTGTTAGAAATGTTAACAGTGGATGTGATCATCTAACCAGCATGTTATATAAGCCTTGACGTCTTGTTATAACCAAAGGCAAGTAAACTGTGATCGAGACGCTCATCTACGTAAGCCAAAACCTAACAGCGCATGTAGCCTTGAACGGGGTGTTGTCTAAACGTATGTTAGACAAGAAAACTTGTGAGCTTAACCCTCTGCCAAGAATGAGGGTTGGGATAGTCAAGGAGCTATCGGCAAACTTAGGGAGGCACCCTGGAAGAAAGTCTATAAATGCTGGAGTAAGATCCCACTATTTTACATCTTCTTCACTTTCTCTAAGTCGATCATATATTTCCTTTAGTATAAATATTTGTTTAGAATACAAAATCTCTCACACTCGGAACAAATCAATATTAGCAACACCTCACGGAATTCGGTAATCAATAATTCCGGATCTAGCTGGCGTGAGGGAACCTTCTCTCATTCAGATTCTTAACAAGTACTGAGTTTTCTACTCTGGCATAGAACGCTTCCTTTTCTTTTGGTTACGTAATCCTTAGCTTTCGAGATGCGAAATAAAAAAATTGTGAAGATGCAAAAAAGTTAATGAAGTGGCCTAGGATAGATAGATGACATCTAGTTGGAGACAAAAGTTATTAGAAGCATTCAAGAAAATGAGTAGTATTAACAGTCAGGCTATTGAAAGTAAATTGAAAGGCCGGGAGTTGTTTGAACATATGGGCAACCCGAAATCCATAGTTGCTCCAATGGTAGATCAATCTGAGTTGGCTTGGAGAATCCTATCAAGACGTTACGGGGCTGATCTCTGCTACACCCCTATGTTTCATGCCCGTTTATTCGCTACCGAAGAGAAGTATCGCCGTACAATGTGGGGTGATGGTGATGGCAACAAGGAACTGGATAGACCCTTGATTGTCCAGTTTTGTGCCAACGATGTTGATTACTTACTTGCGGCTGCGAAGTTTGTCGAGGACAGATGTGATGCTGTTGACTTAAACTTGGGATGTCCACAGGGGATAGCTAGGAAGGGAAAATATGGGGCATTTTTGATGGAAGATTGGGATTTGGTTTATAAATTGATTAGAAATTTGCATGACAATTTGAAAGTTCCTGTCACTGCTAAAATAAGAATTTATGACGATAAGGAGAAATCATTGGAATATGCTAAAATGGTCTTAGATGCTGGTGCCCAATTCATCACTGTACATGGAAGAACTCGTGATATGAAGGGCCAAGCAACTGGTCTTGCTAATTGGAAGACATTGAAATATTTGAAGGATAATCTTCCAGCAGACCAAGTATTCTTTGCCAATGGAAACATCTTGTATCCAGAAGACATTGAAAGATGCTTGGAACAAACACTGTGTGATGGTGTAATGTCTGCAGAAGGTAACTTATACAACCCAGGTGTGTTTTGGCTCAAAGATAATGACGTAGATAAGCAGTATCCTAGAGTAGATAAGATGCTACGTGAATATTTCGAAATAGTCAGGGCCGTTCCAGGCGATGCTTCAAAACATTCTATGAAAGCTCATTTCTTCAAGATAATGCATGCATTTTTGAATGTACATAAGGAGTTGAGGCCAATGATTGGACAAACCAGCGTACACTCTCCGCTAGAAAACTGGGACAAGATTGTTCAAGAGGTTGAAAAAATAGTGGGCGAAATCTACGAGAGGCCTGACATCGCTCATTTAGATGTGATCACTGAAGGTGAAGTACAAGTATGGGGTGGATCATATAAAACTGTTCCATACTGGAGGTGCCAGCCATATTTCAGAACTGTTAATGGAGAGAAACAGAATACAAGAGTCTTAAAGGTGGCTGGTGAACCTTTAATAACGTCTACTGCCTTACCAGAGACTCGAATTGAAGAAACAAAAGAAACTGTGAGTAAAAGAAAGACGGAGGATGTGACTGTAACATCTTTGAAAAAGGTAAAGGCAGAATAAACACAGTATTGATTATGACACTACGAATATAATGAACATTGAAGATAGAAATAAAATTAAGAGGCAATACATTACGAAGGGATAAGATGTAAAGCATTTATATTTGCGAATTGAAAGGACAATCAATTCAGAAAAGAGTCGAAACGTATATTACTCAGGCTTGCTCCACCATTTGAAGCCTAAATCTGTACCATATTCATCAGTTACGTAACGCTTGGGGTTTTCTTCCCCAACTTTGTAAAGAGCATCCAACTCTTCACTGGTCAAGTGAGGTAACCTCACAATGGTCTTGATCCTTTCCAAGTTGGATGAACGTGGTAACACAACACGGCCTTGCAAGATGTGATAAGCGTTGGCAATCTCATTGAGTGTGACATCATACTTTTTGGCTAACTCTTGAACTAGTGGAATCTTTAAGACACCCGCTCCAGTGCTTCCAACGGGAGAGTATGCCTCAATAATAATTCCCTTATCAGAGCAGAATTGTACCAAGTCTTGTTGAGGTAATTGAGGATGGTACTCAATTTGATTTACTACCGGAATGTGCTTAGCGACTGTTAACAATTTTTCCAATCTTTCGATCGTGTAGTTAGATACACCGATTGATCTTACCTTCGTTGTATTGTCCAAAATGTCTTCTAATCTTTGGTAGAACTCAATGTATTTTAATCCCGTCGCAGGGTCGTCCTCATATGCAATTTTACCATTTGCATCTCTTGGTTGACCTTGGTTTTGCTTTAAATTTCCTTCAGGATCTGTTTTGTCCCCAGGACTAGCAAAGCACAAGGGCCAATGCTGTAAAAGCAAATCAACGTAATCCAAACCCAAATCTTTCAATGAACTGTCGAGTGATTCTTCGGGGTTTAAATAGTGGGTTGGCCAAACCTTGGTGGTAATGAAGAGCTCTTCACGAGTGACAACTCCTGTCTCAAACAATTCCTTCAATGCATTGCCAATGTACTTTTCAACACCATAATACCAAGCAGTATCAATGTGTCTGTAACCAGCTTTAACAGCAGTGATTACTTGATCTTTCACTTCGTACCCGTGCTCGGAAGGTACAGTTCCCAATCCAAGTGCTGGAATGGACTTCCCATTGTTTAATGTAAATGTGATCTCTGTAGATAAAGCCATAGTTAATTGACTTATTTAGATATTCAGAAAGAAAAGTAATTGGGGTTTATTTAATAAAATTGAAATAGGGAGATTGAGCTCATATTTATACCTCTCGAATGTGTATGTCGAAACCTTCTTCGGCGTTATCATGCCCTTTTGTGTATTGAAGTTAGGGTCACCAAGTTCTCTCAAGTAATGCAACTACTTGACTTAGGTACCTTCTTTGGGCTAGACAGTACTAGAATTACTAACCTTTGAAAGTCGTAGCTCTCTTGTTACTCCTATTGTTTCAATTCAATTCATAGAATAAGGGGGTGCTTGATAAAGAATAATTTTCATTTGCATGATAATTTCTTGCAGTCTATAAGCCCAATTTATGTATGCAACTCAAAGATTAGGGGCAAATTACGGAGTACAGCGTATGGCGACCAGTTTATGTGGCCTTACTACTTATATAGGTGTCTGAATAATAGTTGTGAGTACCAGCGCAGCTTCGTTACTATTCTAGACCACGTTGGTCTGCTCCTGCTTAAAATGAGGGAAGGTTGACGCCCAATAGTTAGTGGAATTGCTGCTGTGGCTGTAAACCTTCTTTATTTTCTTCGCAAACGTTGGGTGTGCCACCTTTGTGCCTTACAATCCACTTTTCGTTTCTTGCAAAATGGAAGTTGCTTTATAAATATGACTCTATATTATGACTAGCCCCGTTAGATATTAAACGTGTTTCTCAATTATATAAGTAAAAAGAGGTGTATGTGGTTAAGTTTCCAGCTTGAAATGGTATTAGCTAAACTCAATTAAATCTCCAAGTCACCGATAACATCGTCGTTCAAGTTATCATTATCCTCATCGTCATCGATAGCATCATCATCCAAGTATTCGGCCATGAATGCATCGTCATCTTCATCTTCATCGTCATCGTCATCATTGATAATTACCTTCCCACCAGAATCTCTATTGCTTCTCGAATTACTGTTGGCTTTGTTATTATTCACCAAAGAATAATGGATCTTGTTGATTGCAGTAAGATAAATGAAGCTCACCCTCTTTTTTTTCTTATTGTATATGAACCAATAATACAGCCACATTGTTTGGTATGGATAGTTCAAATCATCCAATATAGATTCGTCCAGTGGTTCAAACAGATAAATTTGACAACCATCGAATGGATATCCACTATTGTTCGAATTGATATTGCTGTTATTATTGAGATCTGAACTACTACCCACATTATCATGGTGCAGATGTATTGAATGCTTTGGGAGTGAACCCACAGCAATGCTATTTTTCCTCGAAGAATGTCCACCATTTCCACTTGCCTGCGCTGACGAGCTGGGCGACGTTGTCTTGGAAGGCAATATATCCATGTAGACATTCATGGTATCCCATATCCAATTCAAAGTGGTCTCCTTTTTCCCAAGCGATATCAATAAATTGTTGAAGTTGTTAATCAAATCCTCTGCATCTGGAATACGATGGAAGTTCTCAGTCGTAGGTTGTAAATTCAGAAAATCGTGGTCGGGATAGGTACTGTTTAAAATTGCAATCAAGTAGGCAAAAGTTTTCCTCGTGGTAACATTTTTTAAGGGTCCAAATGGTGATTCATCAACCTCGCTCTCATCTGAAATTGCCTGTGCCAGCAGAGCTTGATGCAGATGGATATACACTTTTTCAGTCAGTTCATTCAGTTCAACGGCCTCTTCATTCGCCTCTTGAGAGTCTTGTTGAACTTGATCAGGAGTCTGTTTTTGATATTGTTCCTGAAGTTCCTTCTGTTGTTGCACGAACGATGTATTAGCATTTAGATTAGCAAAGTCTTTGTTGAAATTAACAAGATTGTTACTCAATCTGCGTTCACGCTCTGTCGTGTACGAGCCCCTTCTGTGATTGAAACCACCATTTAATGGAGGCAGAGCACTGGTGCCAAATAAAGAATTTATGGAATTCTGACGTTCACGTTCCATCAGTCTCAGTAACTGATTGTCTTCGATGATCTGATCCAAATGCTTATCAATCGTCTTGAACAACTTACGGTCAGAGCCAATGGGTTTTGTGGTGAAAAGATCACACCCTCCCTTGATAACCAAGTTGTTATCTTGGGTATGGAAATTTAGTTCTTGATTTACTAGCTCGATATCTACTTCGTCGATAAACTTGGCTGTTAGTATTTCCATTCCTAAAATATGAGGAAGCAATGCAGAATAGCATGAGGAACACCACGTTAAAATTCAAAAGGGATTATTCATAGTCCAGCATCCCATTCAGTCAACCTTTCTGCTTCAGACACAAGAGGGTGTCATTATACAAATCCGACCATTGATAATATCCAGATCAATCCCAATTCAAGTGATTCAACTTCCAGTTGATTTCCTCTATCGTACTGAATGTTCATTCCTTACACTAAACCTATATCACACATACTTTCATCGTTGCTGTAGTTCAATCTGTTTTCTAAGATTTTGTAACTTGGTCTTCGTTCTTTCGGTGACTATCAGTTTTATTTAAATTTTTTGATCGCGGTACACGCCAAAATATCAGAGAGACTGGTGATAGTTGCAAAATACAACGTGGTACAGCCATGGTTTACGCAAGGTATATGCCATCCTCGTAAAATCCGACATATACATGCAATCCTGTCAATATGGAGTCTCTTCAAAGAAATTACCTTGGGACTTTTTCATTCCTGGACTTCAAGAAGTCCAGCTTTTGTGATACTAAATTCAACTTTTGGGTATGGCGCTGCTGAAGAATGAAACTTACTTGATACAACTCGACCGTACCTCTCCACTTGCCAGCCATTGACAATTGACTTCGCTTCTTCAACTTCAGCGTCCTGTGGAAGGTTAAATCCATCAAATAGCTGACTTTTGGTAAGTCCAGACTCGGGCTCTATCGCGGACATTTCCGTGTTCATTAATGGTCTGTAGAATTTCATCATTAAAATCCTATTCTTCATTCGTTTACTCCAGGTGTAGCCAAAGGTAGGAACTTGTCGTTTTGTCTGCCTGTTTAATCTGTTGACAGAAGTATACAAATGATCCAACTCAGGCATTTTCACATCGTTAGGTGCATTTTCTCCTGGAGCTCCAATTTCATAGGGTTCCGTGTCACGAAACTTCCTCTTCTTTGAAGTCTGCTGCCATTGGTTCAAATGCCATTCTAGCTGTTCTAGTTCTTCAAAGACATTGTTTGAAGTGTGAAATACATTCTGCAAAGTTTCCAAGTCCCATCCAGCAGAAACACCCAGTTGAAAATCCAAATTAAGAGGATCTTGCACTCTCAAGGTTTCAATTTTAATGATGTCGTCCAGAGTATCGCTTTTAATTCCTATTTCACTTCCTTCATTGTAGTTGACGAAATCGCTCACTTGGTTCACCATTACAACAGCAACATTATATTCTTTTGCAAGACGCGTCAAGTGCCTATGAACTAAAGATAGGTAATGTGCTTTGCTGTTTTTATTCTGGAAACTACGAGACAGTTTCGATAGTTTGAACTTCTGATGCCGAACCAGCTGGTATTCTTCATTCAGTTGTAGGTCCTCTTCTTGCGTTTGCAATTTCTCCTTCAAATAAGTTATGTTTGATATCCCATCCTCCCGTCTCAAATGTTGGGCAATGCTATCGATTACCACAAGCTTAACCAATGGTGACGCTTGCAACTTTATAGGAAGTTGCGTGTATATTATATGGTCTTGAGACTCTAGGTCAGGGCAGAATATGTAGGATATGTTATCCATCAGCACACTTTCTTCATTTCGAGATTTGATGAACTCCTCTAACCTCTTTGTTTCTAAGAATGATTCAGTGGATATATAAATGCATTCGCCTTCCGGTATTTGGCATTCCACAGCCAATTGTAACATAAGCTGTGATTTCCCACACCCACTAGCTCCAAAGACTTCAGTGATTTCACCTAAAGGAATTCCACCACCTAATTGTGCGTTCAAAGAAGGTAGCCCAGTAGAGATGTACAAGAGTTGGGGCTTATAGGATTCCGATATGAATGAATTTAAATCACTTTTCGGGACTTCAAGAACCTCTCTTAATGCCTGTACATATCCTTCAATCTCTCTAATTGAACGTCCCAATATCCTGGCTAGTTGAATCAAGTTATTGCTAGCATCGAAGAGTAAGACATCAGCCACTGTTTTCCCATGTTGCCGAAGTAAATTCGCTAGAGATGGGAATTTATCTGAGAATGAATATTCTTGGGGATATAGCTGTTTGAAGTCGTCCATAGGGTGTTCGGGTTGACCTTCAATTGTAGTACCTTACTCAATACGCCTTAAAATTGTTGTCAAAAAAGTTCTGATATCTGGAAAATATGTACGCACGATTTAGAAGTGTAGTGACAGTGTTGACAATATACCTCAACTCAGGATATAGCCACAGCGTATTGGTGGATAGTAATTCTTAGATTGAAGATACCAATTCATTATTGTTCGATTTTCATAAGGGTTCTTCCTACTCCCTTTAGTTTCAAAATGAAACTCACATACATTTATGAATTTGGAGAATTTTTTACAGATAGTTGTTTATGCACCAAGAGTTATATCTAGGGATGTAACCAAAGCAATTACATATACCCTTATACATTACATAGTTTCATTCGAAAATAGGTACACATAGCATTTGCATAAGCAAAACATTTGAAGTTTCTTCCAATTGGTAGTAGCTTTTAATGCACATGCCACGCCGTGATGTCTACCAGTACACAATTTTCTGTGATCTTTTGACCGCATTTCTGTAAACATGGAGTTGAGAATGGCAAGGTGTTCTTCGATCCATAATCTTAGTGTCGAAGACAAGGTAGGGTTTACCATGCGAATGAATCGACTTGAACATGGAGTCTTTCTCTCTCACTCTTTATGACTGCATCCATTGTACTTATCCGACCAAATAAATTTTGGTCAATGGGGATTGCATCTATTATTCGATGTGGTGTCGTACATCTGAATAATAACAAAATCTGTACTCCACAATTTCGAAACCTTACCATCTTATTTGAAAAGGCTATACTACAGGCAATAGTCTTCTTGCTGCTCTTTATCATTTTTTTCTTTGACTACGACGATGTCGACCACACTATATTGCTCTAGTCAAAGTCAGTGTCGTACAGTTAATTGTGGGGATATCAAGTTAGATGCTGTTGTTTGCAGAACAAGAGTTGCGTACAGTAATTCCCTCAGCTGGGGCACAATAAAATATCAGAACTACAACAATAGGATCAATGGTAAATTTAAAAGTTCAATATATAAAAACTGATTACTTAATGGGCACCAGAGATGAAGAACCATTTGTCAACAGATTTGTCAATTGGAGCGGCTTCTTGAGGAGAGGCAGCTGGAATTTGTTGAGTGATGTTTTCAGTGTAACCTGGAGTTTGGACCAAGGTAGAGTTAGTCAAGTCAATTTCATTAGCTTCAGCGAGTTCTGGGGTCTTGACTAATCTTTCCCAAGCTTCAGCACATTCAGCAATAACTTCTTCGGCGTACTTCTTGTTCTTACATTCACCAGAGAAGGCGAATTGGTTTTCTGGCTTTCCATCTGGGATTTTGTAGATTCTGAACCATTCATTGGTGGCTCTCAATAAACCTGGTAAGTGAGTTTCGACATCTTCAACATCGTGTAACTTGGAAGCTAATGGGTCGTTAACGTCAATGACAATAACCTTCCAGTCAGTTTCACCTTCATCAAGCAAGGCCATGACACCCAAAACCTTGACTTGCTTAACTTCACCAACAGTTCCGACTCTTTCCCCGATTTCACAAACATCTAATGGATCGTTGTCACCCTTGGCCTTGGTTTCTGGGTGGGAAACAGTAGGGTCTTCCCAGGTTTGAGGGAATGCACCGTAGTTATGGATGTAACCATGGTGAGGGAAACAGTTTCTAACGAATCTCAACTTACCCTTCTTTGTATCTTGGATAATTGGGTTCAATTTGAGGTCCTTGGAGATTTCCAACTTAGCATTGGTCCATCTTGGAACTTCAACGATCATGTTCAAGATAGTCTTTTCTTCATTGGCATACAATGGGATATCGTGGAAAGGTGAGACCGGCTTACCGTCCTTCTTGATGTAAACCTTGTACTCCAAGGTGTTGGCAGCAGCAACTTGACTGGTAGAGTAAGTGGACATGATGAGCTTAGTATACTATGGAGAAGGAGTATGAACAATTTCAAATGAAAACTTTTTATCCGTATTTAAATCGTTGGCCATAAGAGGCTGCGGAGGTGTTTGCGATTTTTTGGGAGCGTGAGTTTGCGCGATCGAGTTCTCCATATAGCGAATTTGTGCAATTTTTCATGGCAACTAGTTAGATTGTTGAATGCTTTGGGTAGGGTGAGATAGGGAGTGTAGCGTACCAAGTATAGGTCCAAGAGAAGTAAGAAGTACATTAAGCCAAGAAACCATAATGATGCAATCGATGCAGATCTTAGGTATCTACCAATGGTATCAAATTGCTGTATAATTGTTTGGTTGGGTGGATGGAGGGTGTTAGCTGGTGTACAGCTACTGGAAAATGTTTATCAGCCTGTTCATTCAACAAATGTTGGACAATTGGTGGGAAGAATTTGAATTGAGAGGTGGTAGGTATTTGAATTGAGAATTGGAAATTAGAGCTTGTAGAAGAGGCTAGTTTAGAGAGTGACAAATAGAAATGAGAACCATGCTCGTAGGTACGTCAACTGAAGCTAATATACGTATTCAATGTTCAATAGGTGCATTTCGGTAATAGTACCGTGTGTACTTTCTGAGATGTGCTCCAGGTATGCATTGGTTTGCATTCCAAAAGTCAGTAAAACATTTACTTACTTTGCTAGTAGGTCGAAACACGTTAGAGAGCAAATCACGACTTCGCTTTGGGCCAGAAATAGATACATTTTTTACCTACACACTAGATTAAGAAGGTAAATGTCACAATTCTTCTCATTCTTCCCCTACTGACTTTCGCAGTCAAATGTACGGCCCTCTACGGTGGCCATTTGCAACTACTTTTAATTAGAGAAATCTAATCACCGAGAAACAAAGTCACCTCGAAGATATAAAGAAGCAAGCACTTTCGTTTGAACCAAAATAACTCATAGTTGCTGGTACTCGCTTCTCTTCTAACTATTCTTCTCTAATTAAAGGTGTAAAGTACAGTAAAATAAACTACGCTGAACATAAATAATTAAGGGCTCCATTATCACCCCTACTAAAAAGTGGATAATAGAACACTAATTAACCCAAAGACTCGTCTACCCCACTAATCGCTTTCCCCCACCTCCCCATCACCCCAGTGTACACCTGCCACACTGACTAATTTTAATACATAAAAGAGCATTTTAATAGTGGGAACCACATGTAGGAGCATTATTACCACGCAGCTAGTATTAAACGTGTACGAGGGAGCAAAACAGCATTACCAAGAAAATAGTGACAGGGTCTCCACGGATAACAGTCCATGATTACACGCCCCACACCTCCATGTATCCCATACGTACCAGCGAAGGAGGATTGTTCGAGTACTTCTACATGCTACTTTACAGTCTCATACATTTAGCGGACACAATCGTATGTATACAGACCAAAGTAGTACAGGGGGTTCGTCAACGTAGTGATGATTGGCTCTTATGGGACGGAATTACAATCCAATGACCCGTATCAATGGGTGACGGTTGCCCATAAATGTAGGCTGAATTCCGAGTTTCCTCAATTGCTTTGAAGTTTTGGACAGATATCCAAGTAATCAGTTATCCAATAGTAGCCCTTATTTTTCAGATGCACCCAGCTCTCCGCTTTCTTATGACAGTACAACCGTCACAATATTAATGCTCGTTTGACAAATGCTCGCTTGATAAAAGAAGTAGCAACACTACAACTAGTGCCTTAATAGTCCCAATAAAGTGTGTAAGGGTTGTCAAGTATGGAGTTATTTCCATTGGACATGAACGAACTAGCAGGGTTCAGGACGCAAATTTAGATATTTACTTAATCAGCAACATTTCACCTGTCTCAGCCTTTACTAACAGGGCTTCGCCTTCATAATGCATGATTTCGCTCGCACCAAAAAACCTGATAGAATTTTAAGTGACAAAAGGTTTATCGTCACAACTTAGAAAGGTCTACCATACCTACTGCTGATAAGATTGAGATTTTATAAGAACAAGTTTGACGATACCAGAACCCTAGACAAGCTAATTTCATATCAAATTCATCATGTATATCAAAAGAGATATGACTGAAGATGTATGGTCCTCTGGAGGTGCTAGATGGGCTTTCTTTGCCATATTCATCGTTTTACTACTTGTATTGGCATTTGGAACGATAAGGGTGAACAGGAAAAGATCAAGAAACGGTACACAGCCAATCTATGGTACTAGATGGTTGACTCCTCCTCTGTATAGACAATCGGAAACACAATATAATGCAAATGGCTCGGATCCGGCAACTGGAACCTATGTTCCAACATACACTGAAACTGCCAATGAACTTGACATGGGTTATTATGATAACAGAGGTGAGTTCCACGCTAATCCAAATGCAAAAATGGCTAGCAATGCTGCTCTGAACCCAATAAACTCCGTGCCTCCTGCTCACCACAGACAGCCCAGTGATGCAACCAATCTTGGTCCAGCTACTGGAATTCCCGCAACTGTTTCTGATGAAACTGGTACGTTGAATGAGAATGTCTATGATGACTCCGATGATGATATGTACAGACGTCCAATGGGAGCACCTCCATCAAGGTCAAATACTGGCTTCCCAGCAACTGGATTACGTCCTACTGCTACAACTGTGGGATCTAATACTGCAACAACTTATTTACCACCCCCTGGTGCTCCTTCAGCTTCCACAACAATCACCCCAACATATTTACCTCCAACTTCTCCTCCTATAGAAGGGTCATCTGACTATACAGAGAGCTTGCCGAGTTTCTCAGATGGTCCAAACCCTCCAAGTATTAGAGAAAAGAATTAGTTTTGGGGCTAGACTCGCCCAAAAGTACATGATTCGATGTTGTGATTATTTTTCAACACTGAAAATGCACAGAAAGATGTATTATTCTTCAAGCACATTGCTAATCAAGCAACTACTTTAATCACTAGCTACCGTATATTTGTCAACGTTGCCAGTTGAACTATGATTGCGAAGTCAATTTCACTTTAAACTTTCTTTGTAAAGCATATGGACCTTTAAATTCACGAAGAGTTTGTCTCTTATAAACTATCTTCTGGAAATTGAATCTTGTAGCCAATACTTGACAGATATTTTCCAACTTATAATATTACCACTTTCATTCTAATCACTCCACAATATTCTACATTAATCAAAGAATAAATCAATCAAAACATAAATTAAAAGTGGAACAATTAAATATTAGGGCCCCTTTAGAAAGCAAAAGTAAAAATAAATAAAATGCACTGGAAAGTTAGAGCCTTGAGAAGGGTTAAAGCTTTAAGGCCTCCTCATAAGCGGGTGGAGGTCCAGAAAACTCGATAGAATTCTTCTCATTAAAGTCTGCATGCTCTGTAATAACAGAAATATGATGTTCCAGGGCCTTCTGCTGCTCAGTCAACACAAGACCAATAGAGTCTTGTGCTGCCCAGATAATTGGTTCCTCATCAGTTACTGATGGATCATCATAAGCGTGCTTTAAGAATGTTTCATTATATTCAATGTAGTTATAATACACCGCAGGCATAATTTCGCGAAGTAAGTCATAAGTCTCGCTGCTTGGATTGAAAAATCTCTTGACCCAGGAAATACTGCCTGTGGCTGCACCAGTAATGACCCCAGCAGTATTACCGACAATTCCCGAAGAGGTAGGAGCTTCATCACCTATTTCAGGAATATCCGCGGCATTTGAAGTGTTTATTCCTTCTTTGATGCCAGGAGCACCTTCAGAATCACTGCCTCTCAAGCTTCCCTTAGCATCGCTAACAATTTCATCATTGAATTCAGAACCTCCTTCCCAATAGTTGGCACCTTCAGTTTGGATCTCTTTGCGACCATGATCAAGTGGGTAACCAGAAGTGATATCGCCTGCAGCATATTTCAAGGCGGAAATTGGAACAATGTCGAACAAAGGTAAGAACTTCCATCTCAAGAAAACATGTGAAACTATAGTGAATGCAAGACAAATAGACTCCAAAGCGACACACACCCAATTCTTACCAAAAACAAACATAGCAATAAGACAAATCTCAGCCAAGTACAAACCGACAAAAGTCTGGAACAAAGCTTTTGGATAGTTTCTTCCTCTCGCATCATTCTTGTTTGGCTTCATTACGTAAATTAAAGTGTAAATATAAGCCAAGTAGATCAAGGCAAATGCCACGAACGAAAATCCAAGAATCAATGGAGCGATAATAGAATAGCAAAGGATAATAACAGTCAATAATTGATAAGCTGGATATATCACAGACCAACCTGGCTGTCCCAAAGTGTTGTATCTTGTCCACTTTGCTCTGGGAGTTTTGTCAAGTAATCTACCCAAAATATGAGACAATATAAGTGAAACAAGCTGCAAGAGCAATCCTGAAGAAATAGCCAAGCCTTGCAACATCAAATAATCAATATAAAAGTTAGAGGCCTTTGGAATTTGTTGTGCCAATAACTCAAGGGCAGCAACTGGATCATCGATAATAGTACTAACGGATGAAGCAGCGGCAGAAGTTAATGTAACCACTAAAAAGACATTTACAACCTGGAAAGCATAGTACCAAGATTGGCAGTATGCTTCGACTTGTTGAATTGTAATTAGTCCACTAACCTTACCCATTTTCTTGATAAATGGAGGTACTAATGACATCAAAATAGCAAGGGCAACTACTGGTAATAAACCAGTAATAATACCCATGAGCTGTTCGGGCATATTATTGATGAACTTCAAGAATGGAATTTTTTCTGTCAAGAAGTTAATATTCGAGATCATACCTACAACTGCCACCGGAATACACCAAAAGATGATCATCAAGGTTAAAACAGTTGATGCAATATACTTCTTGATTCTTCTCTTAGTAGTAGTGAGCGACAAATTCTCCCAAATGATATCATCTGGGGCCAAGCCAGTGAGTTTTTTGACACCTTTAAATTCTGGGTTGTAAGGTATACCTTGGAAAGCTTTCTGTAATTCTAATTGAGTTGAGAATTCAATGAAAACAGCAGGCATTTGCTTATTTACCTCGTAATCTTCCTGTTGCTTCGAAATTTTTTCGTTCAACTCTTCCAAATGCTCAACACCATACTTCAAAGTATCGACTTTTTTACCAATTAAAAACTTGAGCTTATGGGAAGGACGCTTTTTCAAATAACCGTCAATTTCATCTTCTTTCTCAGGCAAAGGCTGCTCTTTCTTGATGAGCTTGGCACGCTTTTTGAGCGACTTTGTTACAGAACCATTGAGAGTACCCTCGTACTTCTTTGCAAGCTTGAAACGTTCTTTAACATCTTCTTCAAGCTTTTCGTAATCACGAGCAAACCATATATGGGAAGCAAGTGGGAAAGTTTCACGTAGCTTGCCTTCTGAATACAAGGTTTCTGGAATTTCAGTCAACAAAAGAATTCTGGAAGATAACAATGAGTTGTACAACGGAGTTGTTTGTAAGACGTGTCTAAAAGTGGTGTAGTAGACCAATTCACGGTAAACCAAAAAGATGACAAAACCAAAGAAAATCCAGGACATGAAAACATGAGCTAAGAAACGCCATTTGTTGTTGACGTTGGCGTAGGAGATTGCATTCAAGCCCTGTTCACCATTTGAGTTTGTTGCATTGACTGGGAAAAGAATAGGCCATAAAATCACACAACCAAGAAGAGCAACACCGGCGAACTGGAAAAGATAACGAATGAAAAAGTAGCCATCAACACCGGCTTGTTGGATAATAAAGGATTCTGGTCTGCGTAACAAATGGGCAATCCAGCTGAAGGCACCACGAGGAGGACTTTCAGGCTGTAAGTCTTTAGGAACTGTTTCGACAGTGGAACGAGGTTCATACACCCTTAATTGTCTCTTCCTCAAGACAACGAAGAGGATAACGAAGACAGCGAAGATGATGATGTTCGGGATTAACACCGCGAGGAATTGCGATACAGAAGTATCTTGAGCCATCTTGAACTAATGGAGTGTATTATTTCACTTGCTCTTGCGTTTAAAAGGAACTGTGTATTACTGGCAATCAATTCAATGCCAAACAACAATAATAATAATACAGACTTTGGTTATTTACGAGGTTCAATTTCAAGGGGATTCCTCTCATTATATACCATCCAATGCTGGAATGTTGTGCTTACGTCAATATAAAATACTTCACACTGAAATTACAGCAGCACAGCAAGCATCCTACATGCAGGGCCAACCAGAGATGATACGTGAGTAGCGCGTTTGTGAAGGTGGCCAGAGAGTACGACGGAGGTGTACGGTGGTGAGTATACTGAAAAGGGTAAGAGGACAGCAACAGCGCGAGGTTGACGACGAAACCAAAAGATGGAGAAAGAGAAGGGGAAGAAGGGGTAGCATTATTGGAGAAGAACCCGTTGACAGGCATTTCCACAATATTACTTCGTCGAATCACGGCTGTATATAGAGCGTATCGAGCCGCACGTTGATTTGCTCCAAATTTTCTGAGAATCTTCTTTGTTACGCTTTGAGAGCCAATTCTATAGCGTTGAGATCCCGCCTGAGTGAAGATTGTTCCTGGGACGGTCAGTGCTCGAAAGAGAGACACGAAGACATTTAGCAAGGATGGCGGTTAATAGTTTCCTCGCCTGAGTATACATTTGATTGGCTGTGTTTGTTGGTGAGATGTTAGAGAGGGCTAATAATTGCATTTCGTTTGTGTAGTCAACTTCTTTATTCCCATCGGGAATGTAATTTTATGCTGACGAGATTGAGGAACGTTTTTATCAAACCTTAAATGATAGGGTTGTTACAGAGGCGGAAGGTGAAAAGGGAGGTCATGGAGAGATCGTACGATGCTGGAAGCAAGCATTGTGAAGAGTAGCCAATTTAATAGGTCGATTCGCCCTCACGTAGTCCCCTTAGTGAAGTGTCTGCTGATATTCTCAAGGGGTGGTCAAGCCTCTCAAGATTCAATACTTTGAAATATATCTAGGCTAATGCATATAAGATGACAAGAAATGCCTCTGCTGCTAGCACTTTCTTAGGAATGGCTGTCATCAGCATGCAAGGCTTCCTAAGTTTCGCTTGCTCCCGTTGCTCTTTAATTTTGTGTAGTAATAAGGTTGGATTCAGGATGACCAAATAGCAACCATGCAAGATAGTGCAGTGAAGAGGCTATACCATCAGGAACCAAGAGTCCCAACTGGAAATGAGGACTGAACCACTCCCATACGGCACTCCGTTTGGTATGTCTCCCACGTAATAAGGCTCTGCCCAATGACTTACCCATTTTTAAGGCAATACCCTAAATAATTAGGTAGCCTAGCAAGGCTGACCGAGGAAACAGTTTGACAGAAGAGAAGAGTTCTGTTCTCATTGACGTGGGACAGGGTTACTGAGGATACAAGCCATTTAAGGCTCACATAGAATTCGCTAGTTTATTCCACCCCCCCTTTCAAACTTTTGAAGACGAAATACAACAGTAGCAATGGGAGCACCTTTACTTATTATTGCTGAACCGCTTCCCCCTAATATTTCCATTATATAACAAGCTCTAATGCAGTACTTAGATGATCCATAGATTGATGCTCTAGTAGCGCTACCACATACCTCAGCAACACCATACAATCTAACTCTTTGATCGACTACTCTCCGCATCTGTATTGATCCTTTGATGTTTTTGATGCAGCCCCTTGTATGGCTGCAAATTTCTCCACTACTTGCAGCCAAAAAAAATCAAATTCAAAGCACACTCGCTTCAAAGCCGAAAACACTACAATTCAAACTGTGCTCAATACGAACTTCTACCATCTTCAACCACTACACGGGATAATAGAACAAAAAAATTACCATTGACCGTATGGACAGTGAGTGAGAGTTAATCACTCGTAAACACAAATATAGCAAAAAAAACCTCAGACATACTTGTGCAACTAAAGTAAAATAACCGAAGAATTGTGATTAGATCACACGGGTACGAAAGGAAACTATAATATGATCAAGAACCGTGTCAGGTCAACTGACACCTGCAACAATAGCATGATTCTATGAGGGTATATTACGAAATGTTTTTGAGTGACAGGCAAAAAACCTCCTCACATTAATAAGATAGCCAACCCAGCAAAGAATGTGCCAGCAGGAATCATCATACCAGCTGCACCACCTGGTATGACTGAAGGAAGAATTGAAATAGCACCCACAGTTTCTGAAGAGGACTCTGCTGCTGATTGTTCAACCAGTATGATGATTGGAGTTGTTTCCTCAGCAGGAGTGGTTTCCTCAGCAGGAGTGGTTTCCTCAGCAGGAGTGGTTTCCTCAGCAGGAGTGGTTTCCTCAGCAGGAGTGGTTTCCTCAGCAGGAGTGGTTTCCTCAGCAGGAGTGGTTTCAGCAGGAGTGGTTTCCTCAGCAGGTGTAGTTTCAGCAGGAGTGGTTTCCTCAGCAGGTGTAGTTTCAGCAGGAGTGGTTTCCTCAGCAGGTGTAGTTTCAGCAGGAGTGGTTTCCTCAGCAGGTGTAGTTTCAGCAGGAGTGGTTTCCTCAGCAGGTGTAGTTTCAGCAGGAGTGGTTTCCTCAGCAGGGGTAGTTTCCACAATGGTGGTCAAAGGGCAAAACGTAGTGAACGTTGTTGTTTTCTCAGTAACCACAATAACACCAGTTGTGGTAATAAGTGCAGTGCATACTTGGTTCTTACATGAAGTGACAGTAATAACAGTGGTACCAGTACTGGTTGTTGTTGGTGGTACAAAAGTCGAGGAACTTGAACTAGAAGTTGGTAATTCTGACGACGACAAGCTCGAGGAAGTTGGCAAAACACTCGAGGAACTTGAACTAGAAGTTGGTAATTTTGACGACGACAAACTCGAGGAAGTTGGCAAAACACTCGAGGAATTTGAACTAGAAGTTGGTAATTCTGACGACGACAAGCTCGAGGAAGTTGGCAAAACACTCGAGGAACTTGAACTAGAAGGTGGTAATTCTGACGATGACAAACTCGAGGAAGGTGGGAAATAACTCGAGTAGATTGAACTAGAAGGTGGTACTTCTGACGATGACAAACTCGAGGAAGGTGGGAAATAACTCGAGTAGATTGAACTAGAAGGTGGTACTTCTGACGATGACAAACTCGAGGAAGGTGGGAAATAACTCGAGTAGATTGAACTAGAAGGTGGTACTTCTGACGATGACAAACTCGAGGAAGGTGGGAAATAACTCGAGTAGATTGAACTAGAATGTGGCTTGTAGTGAGACGATGACTTAGTTTTAGTTGATGGGCATCCACAATCCCAACAGTATTGCCAGAACTTTTTCTTTGAAGTACATTTTGCATTTAACCATTCATCAAAGTCTTCACCATCACCACCAAAGGTTCTTTCTTCAAAATCGCTTCTTTTGGAGAACTGAGAAAGTTGCCCACTAAATGCTGAAGAAGGATCATAAGCTTCCAAGCTTGAATCACCTCCAAAAGAATAACCGAAGCTTGAACCGAATGAGGAAGAGAAATTTCCATAGTATTGATTTCCTTTACTTAATTGGTAATTGAGTCCCATGCCACTTGGTAAACAACATTTATTCCACTTCCTTTCACTCTTGACAACAAAAGTAGCGGAGAACTTACACACATTATCAACTTTACCGTGTAGCTCAACATCATCAGAGCCAGTACCAGTTATTTTGACGGAGTTAACGTTAGGAGACAAATAAGTATTTAATTCGTCTGCTTGGTCAGCTTCATAGTTTGCGGTTACTTGATAGTAATCTTCGACGTCAGTCAGATCGACTTGGGATACAACAAAAGCAGCATTAGGAACGAGAGAAGAGTCTCTTTTGGCTAATTCAAATTCTTCAGAGTCTTCTCTTCCCCAAAGTGATGCTCCTCCATTCCAGCCGCACCAAAGCTTCAAGTTGCGGCAATTTGATTTTTTGTATAAACCACCACTAAAATCAACAAGGCCGCCAACCAAAGCTAAGTCGGCAGCTACCGAGATCGTGAGTGTTAATACCAACAAGAGTGCTTGAATAGAACCTCCGCTGAAGAATTTCATCCCGTGCTAATTTTTTCGACTTGTTTGAGAGTGTGTTCTCAGAGTGTGTTCTCAAAATTTATTGGTTGCAAAAAAATCTTTGCAAAGCGAATGACAGTAACAAAATTATCGTTTCTAACCAAGAAAGGCCAGCTATAGGTATCGAGGTATAACCCCGATATTTATATAGTTTTGAAACGAAGCATTGTAAAAAGGAGAAGGGGGAACACTCAATCGATATAGGGCTTTCTTGTAGTCGAAAGGTGTTAAGCATATTCATTTTGATCTACTTTCACTTTATATGAGCTTCTATCCCTTGCAGGATAACCCAAAGCCCTTGGCATGCTATATAATATTATTTGAAACTGTATGCATTCAGAGAGAGAAAGCTAATTGAGCAACGGTTAGTGCCCCCTACGTGTTCATGGGGGGTGGGTATCTTTGCCTTATCCGATTTAGGTCTCAGTCTATTTTTGGTCGAGATATATGAGCTTCTGATGGGCACACGAATTGAAAGGTCAAGTGGCGTCGTTGAACTTGGAGGTAACCGTTGTTCTGGCAGACAGATCGCTGCTTTACCTCTTAATTTTTCTTAGATTGAGGGAGTTGATAACAATAAACCATCTTAGTTTGCCGTGATTTAAGCTCACGAAGCCACATATGATTTGGATAATTGAGATTTAAGAAAAGCTAAAGTCTCTATAATAGTCTATTGTCTGTCTTCTCCCGTCAGGAGGTTCTATTTTTACCATTATTTAAAGACTGGAGGCGAGATAATAAGAGAATAGAGAGCTGAAAACTAAACTCAAGGCTTTTCAGCAACTTCATAACGATTTTACTAAGTGGTATAATCGCCCACTTGCCAGAGCTCAGTATGTCCTTGCAGGTCTGCGCTATAACGCACCCCTACCGCAACCTTAGTCACCAATGAGGTTGTCCAGTTATGGAATGATGTAGAGGAAAGAAAGTTTATTTTGGAGAGTCGTGGTTTGTCTATCAAGGTATTGAGTCAGACCAATTATTTGTGAAATTACAGTAGCTCAATAGTTTTTGCGTTTGCATAGCTCTGTTTGAGCCAAAGCTCTGCAGATTGATCGGCACGATACATTACCAAACTCCACCACTGCAGACCGAAAAATTAGATCCATACTGTAACTTGGTGGTAGCATTCAGATACCTGTAATTAGTAATGCTTTGATTGCATTGTAATGATCATTGCTTTGACTCAATAATTCGAATATTGCTTGGGTGATTCAGTCCATATGAGGACAAGTGGAGCATGTCTATTTCTATTATTATCACTCAATCATAACTAGTAAAAGGATACAACACATGCAGAATGGATGCAAACCCTGATAACCCCTTCAAACATCTTGAAACCTTACCGTACAATCATCGTCTTATTTCAGCTTAAAATCACACCTAACAATCAACAACAGTGTTCAAATTGCTCTGGGCAAATGGTTTGGACCACCAAAATATGGTTAGAAAATACGAATTAAGCGAATTAGGT
>JAJMSH010000103.1:0-14979 GCA_030558315.1 Kodamaea suecica
TCCATTTTTGGTTACCTTGGAATCTTTGATTTGCAAGTTTATGGTCTTGGTATTCTTTTCAGAAATAGCCTTGAGTCCTTGTACTAGCTTTTGTTAAATTTTCCATTCTACTCCAGCAGATCATGTTTTTGCTAAGAGATCATGCATTTGATTGTTCAATTTCTTTACTGGTACTATCAAATTATTGTACCAGGTATCTTCATCTGAGATAAGAAATACGACAAGGACCACAATACATTCTAGCCCAATCATTATTTAGTGTTTGAGATTCATTTTACTTTTTCAAGGAGCAGATCTATAAGAATACTAGGAAACTCAAGGAAGAAGAAGAGTTGGATATGAAGCTATGTTTTGGTTGGTTTCATAGTGAATTTGTAAAGTCAATGGTGCAACAAGGCTGCGAAAGACTCCCCCACTGGGTGGGAACACATTGAAAGTTAAAAACCTTACAAAGCCTCTTGTCTTACTGTTGTATTTTGAATAACTGTCTTTTGAGGTACCATCAGTAAAGCATCCATAAGTTGTTACGATCCTCGTAGTGACCTCCGTGAAGAGTTGAGTGCATAGTGAAACCAAGCTAGTACGAATTATACGCCGCCTTGCCGTGAAATACCAACCCTTCAAGAATCCAGACTTGGTTCACCAGAGTGATACAACGAGGTTATGACCATAGCTCAAGTATTGAAAAGCGCATCGTAAGCGAATAACACAAATTGCAAGCACTAGCAAATGAATGTGTGGCGACATAGAAATTGTAGGGAATTGATAAGGATCAGTAGTAGCATAATCAGGATACTTAGCAGCGAGGCCAAGGCCAGTTATGTTGAAGATAAATGCTGGAGTTATACCTCAATGCCAGTTTTCGTATATTAAATAGGGCTGTAAATAGCAAGCTAATACTAACTCATGTGCTAATTCTGATAAATCCCCGTGCATGCACCGTATTAAGCTATTCGTATCTTCTAAAGGTGTATGTAAACGTGAGAGATTTTGGAAACTGTACAAGCATTAGTTCTAGAGATTTGACTCGATGTCAAAGTCAATGCACTCTACTTCTTCTGACTTCTTGGCTACAATCAGAATACTCATTAGCTTGGCTTCCTACCACGGGCATGAACCCAGCAATAAGAAACCAGAAACCATAACTTTAATACAGATTCCGTTTACTTCGCTCCTTCAATCCAATTGGCTCAAGGGTGCTCCATAAGTTCCATTGATGCGTCTCGCATCCTTGTTCGTTAATCCTAAGTCAGCATCGATGCAAAACCAAGCAGAACATTCAACGGATGAAATCTAATCCAAGTTTGGGGTAATATGAAGAGACCCGAACCAGCAATAAATGTACTTCTATTAACTCAATGTCTTCTATTGAATCTGTAAAGCTAGATGCCGCCTTCCAGGCATTTCACTAAGGTTAGCTGTTTTGGTACGTTATTTTGCAGCCATTGGTCTCTCTGTATGGCCTCTTCCCCAGACCCAAGTCCACCAACATTCGCTCTACTTGAAAGGTACTTTGCGGGGATCAATCTTAATTGCCAATAAGGTACGGGTGAACCACTCTAATCACCATGACTCGTGTCAAAGCCCTTCAATGGTAGAACCTCCCTCCATTCCCAAGTACAAGAGCTCTTTTGGTACGTGTTCGTGTCTCTACCAAAATTCTAACCTTCAAATATTTTATGGAGATGCCATACACCTTCAACTCCACCAGTATCAGACACCTTCTAACCACACACAATGGTGAGACTAAAGCATAGATATATACTCTTTGAGATCCTATACCCTCCTTCAGACTCCTCCTCCAAGACCCCTCGAGATGATTTTGTCAGCTATAGCAACTCACGAAATGACTCCCTTGTGGTGTTGCACCAGTCTTCACCAACTTCAGTGAATCAACGAACTCTAACGAATTGTGTAAAAAATATGGTTCTGGAAGTGTACGGAGACTTTGGTCTGGGAGAAGTGGGAATGTCAGTCCTAGTAAAGTATTTCAGTAATAAGACTTCAACTGGTATCATACGATGTGCTAGACTGAACTACAAGAAGGTTGTTGGGGCAATGACCATGATCGAGAAAATTGAAGGCAATGATGTAATCGTGAGATGTAGTAGAGTCAGTGGTACTATCAAGAAATCAGAGGAGTATAGTATATCACGAAGTCATGACTTGATACGGATAATCAATAAAGGCGAACTGAGTGCCAATGATTTCAATACTTTCATGGAATCTTTTAAGAATCCAAAAGCTGATTCAGACGAAGAGTGATATGGGCATTAGAGGTTTTTAAATTAACATTCATAGACTCACATACTGCTATAATAGTAATACATTTCAATCAGAAAATCCTGAGGTATTACGGTGTGCGGTACTTTTAAGCGCATATACAATAAGCATTATGCGCTTAAACAGACTATTAACAGAAGCTATATCAAATGTTTTCACATCATTATTACAATTCGTTAATCAAACTTTCATCTTCATTAAAGGTACTGTCCTATTTCGAAACCAGTCAAAATGAAAGTCGATTACTCCTTGTACCTCGTTACTGATTCAACAATGATCCCTGAATCTTCAACGTTTCTTAAGCAGGTTGAAGATTCAATAAATAACGGAGCAACAATTGTACAGTTAAGAGAGAAAGACATTTCGACTCAGGAATTCATTGACAGGGCTCAGCAAGTTCATGCCTTAACTAAGGCGAAAGGCATTCCTTTGATCATCAATGACAGGATTGATGTTGCACTTGCCATCGATGCCGAAGGTGCCCATATCGGACAAGATGATATGCCTCCTATATTGGCAAGAAAGTTATTGGGTCCCAATAAGATTTTGGGATTGAGTTGTTCTTTTCCGCTGCATGTTGAAGCTGCTCTTGCGCTCAATTCCAACGGGCATCAAGTTATTGACTACGTTGGTTTAGGTACTGTTTTCAAGACCAACACCAAAAAGGACTTAAAAGATCCAAATGGAAGTGGCCCAATAGGATTGAGGAAGAAGTTACAAATGATAGGGAAATATAATGCTAGCAATGATCGAAAATTGTGTTGTGTTGCCATTGGCGGTCTTAACCATTCGAATGCTGCAAGAATCTTATATGTGTCGCCAGTTTTAGATCAAAAACTTGATGGAATTGCAGTAGTTTCTTGTATTATGGCTAGCGATGATGCAGCCAAGGCTACTAAAGACTTATCTCAAATTATTCATTCAAAGTCACCGTGGGAAGTTGAATCTTTAACGAGAACTGAGTCCAGATCTGAATCTGAAATCGTTCAACGAGTCCGCTTAAAACACCCATTGGTTCATCACATCACGAACGATGTTGTCAAGAATTTCAACGCCAATGTAACATTGGCAATTGGAGCTTCTCCTATAATGTCTGAACTTACTAGGGAATTTAAGGATCTTGCTAGTGGAGACGGTGCCCGCGTACTTTTGGCTAATATTGGAACTCCGTCTCCTCTGCAAATCGGAGTCTACCAAGCAGCATTCGCAGAATACAACAAATGTGGAAGACATATAATTTATGACCCTGTTGGTGTTGGTGCCTCTGCTGCAAGACTTGAAGCATCTAGAATCTTATTGAACTCTGGCCATGTTTCTGTAATCAAGGCAAATGCCGGAGAAATTGCATCCGTTTGGAGACTAACCAGCTATAACACCAATGACCTTCCAGACACTGGTGATCTCATGCAAGGGGTTGACTCTGTTGCACAATTATCAGATAGAAGGTTATTTGAGATTGCCCTGCAAGTTTCCCTTGACTTCAAATGCATAGTAGTTGTCACTGGCATTGTTAACTTAATAGTGGAGAATCATGCACTGGAACGTGTCCCAGGAGGCCACCCATTAATGGGTTCAATCACAGGCTCTGGATGTTCCTTGGGTAGTGTAATAGCCGCCTATGTTGCTTCTAACCAGCTTGACTTGAAAACAGTGACAACGGCCGTTAGATCCTATAACCTTGCAGGTCTGATTGCTGGAAAACTCTCTAGTGGCCCAGGTACATTCGTATCTAATTTCGTCGACGAGTTGTATCATTTGTCAATGGCATAGTCAAATATGTTTTTTCATTAAATCTTACGTAGTCGCCATTCGCACACCTTAATCTTCCCTTCTTACTCCCATGAACCCTCTTCATAGCTTCATGGACTAGATATTAATAGTCCTGTGTATAATATAGTTTATTGTTGCTAATAGCACGTCATGTGCCAAAAAAACCGATAGAAAGATTAAGGGAGAGGCTGGGAATAACAGAGATAACATCCATATAGGTGAAGGTAATGACATGGTTCGACAAGCAGGGCCCAGTTCGAATTCTAAGGCAGGCTCAGGTAAACCAAAGGAACCTGAGAAGCCGTCACCAGTATCAAACATCTCGAAAATAGGATTATTGAAACGATATGAAGATAGAGAATACGCCAATTCATTGTTACATGAGATGGCTAAGCAAGTGGCGCCTATAATAAACGAGTTCGGGTTTAAGGTTGGCACTTTATGTGAGATGTTCCCTAAGAATGCAAACTTACTTGGGTTGAATGTCAATAAAGGTCAGAAGATCTTGATACGGCTTCGGTTTTCTCTGAATCCAAGACTGTTCTACAGTATGGGTGCTCTTATCGAAACACTTTTACATGAATTGACTCATAATGTCCATGGACCACACGATAACAAGTTCTATGATTACTTGGAGAATTTGAAGAAACGCTTCCACGAGTACCAATCTGGCAAAGTCAGGTCCGACTATAGATGTGAAGAGTCTAGGTTAGGTGGTTTGTCCCACGCGTTAATGCGAGAACAGAGATTGAAAGAGTTGACTAAGATCACATATACAGCAGAAGTCAGAAGATTAGGCGATGGCTTCTATGTGAGCCCTTCGCAAAGGAGATCCAAGGTAATTAAGCCAATGGAAAATCCAGCTCTCCTACGCCAGAAGATGTTGCAGGCAACAGAACAACGGTTAAAGGATTCCAAATGGTGTTCTCAAAATCAGAATATTCATGAGGTAGAACCTGATGACGATGATGTGGAAATAACTGATTATAAGGAGACACTGAGACAATCGAAGTCGCCATCGGCTTTAACACAAACTCAACCAGATGCAACTCTCCAACATTATAAAGACATCATTGACTTGACTAATGAAGAGTGCGACTTGAACCTGGAAGAGGTTATTGTAGTTGATGCATGCAATAAAGATAATCCAGACCTCAGGTCCATTTTACGAAGTTCAATAAATGGCGAATCAACCAAATCTGGATCCAAACGTGTTCAGTTTTCAGGACTCCTACCTGCGTTTGATGAAGATGCGCTCAAGAGTGACCATGCCAAAGAAGAACCGGAAGAATTGGTGCAGTATACAACGTCTACTTCGCCACGGGCTTTTTTCAGCGATGAAGCATTGTATCCAAGAAAGAAACTTGTGGCAGACTTAAACTTTGATCAAATCTTGAAGAAAGGAGAAAAGATCAAAGTCCTCGAAGATCATGGGAATAAAAAAGATAATACTTCTCCTCATCAGATCCAGAAACCGTCGGACGTAACTGTAACGACGATAATAACGCATCGAGTGGATCCTTTGCAATCCATTGGAAATACAAAGTATAAACCGAAGAAAGGCTTGAAGGCAAAAACTAAGCCAACTAAGCCTAGCTCCAATCCTAGTCCCAAGCCAAAACTCTCTTCATCTAAAAAGAGAAAGAAGAAGCAAACCTCTCCTCCACCTCCAGTTCACGCGAAAACAGTAAAGTCCATTAACTTTGCTGACTTGTTGTAACCCCCACCCATGTAGTATCTAATTTCCTATAATTCCTAACAATTGTATTGTATTATCAACTAATATCGAAACCTGAATGTAGAAAAGACGTGTAACTCCTTGTTGTAGAACGTGCTTTAATGCTAGTGGGGTGTAACTTGGTTTGTCAAGCATCACTATCATTACTACTGCAAATAGGATTTGCAGTAGCGCTACCAGATACCATTGAAAATTTACAATTATTGCCCATTAGGTTGTCTGAATCATCTACAAGACTTACACTAGAAAGTTCGTCATGAAGCTGCTATTACGTCCATTGCTACTACTTGCAATCCTTGGGACGTGCCTTGGTCGAGACTTCAACAGCTTAGCAGTCAAGCTTGAAGCTCCGTGGATAGAAACTTCATTCGAATTGAACTTGATAGAGAGCGTGGCTGCACACAATGAATCGTTATTTGTCCCCACCATATTGAAGTTGTTTGGCTTAGGCAGAGACGACGACGACGACGATGAAGACGAAGAGGAAGACGAGGAGCAATTTCCTACGGATGAAAGCAAATATAATCAGTTGATCAAATCGTTTGAACCTAATGTTCAGAGTTTTATAAACTTTGATCTAGTGAATAAAGTTCATTCACCTCGTATTCAAGCACACCTTGAACACTATGCACAAGTCACTGAAGAACAATTTGCAGAGAGATTGGTTTCAGAATGCACTACCGATTCCTTTGGAAGGAAGATGTTGGAATCCCCAGACGATAAGCTCTCGTCTTGGGTTCTATATAACACTCAATTGTACTGTTCGGCTGATGATGTATTTGCACTCAGAACGGACAAGACATATCCAATAGAGCTACAGGAATTTGATAGAGTTATAGGTCAAAACGAAGACTCTCCAATGTTGATATTATACAGCAATCCAAAATCTACAGAATTTGTTCACTTGTTTGATAATCTTCACCAAAGTGCTAAAGCTGGAAAGTTAAGATTTGTTTGGAGATATACCCCAGATTATACAACTGCAAACAAAGATGAATTGTCAGGATTTGCGTTAGATCTCACGTTGAAGAGCACGGACTACATTGTGATCGATGATAAGGATGTGAAAACATCGAACAAGAAGCTGGTATCGAAGCAAAGTAATAAGTTTAAACTTGAGAAGGATTTATGGAAAATTCTTAGCTCACCTCAATTTAATACTGTGCTGAAAGAAGACGTCGAGAATTTGGGATTAAAGTTATCTTCGTTTGTTTTATCTAACCCATATAAGGGTATTTCTCAGCACGAATTGTTAGATATCTTTCTCCTGAACTTCCCTAAACTTGCTTCATATATTGCCAAGTCAAAGAAGCAGGCTTCTTACGAAAGTTTGAAGTCACAAGTATTGAAGAATGAGGATGTTGGCGCAAGCACAGACTCCTACGGAATATACGTCAATGGATCTCCAATCCATAAACTTGAATTGGACTTGTATGCATTAATTGACAAAGTCAAAGACGAATTGAAGATTGTACAACAACTAGTTCAATTAGATTTCACAGTTGAACAGGCCAAATTTTTCAACCTGAAGTTTGCTTTGCTTAGTGCAGTTAAGCAATCCCAATTTAGAAGTGGAAACACCGTTATGGGGTTCAATGAGAATAGGTTCAAATTGTATCAGTACGCCTTTACACCTGGATCTTTCAAACAAAAGAATGGTGTTGTATTTTTTAACAATATTGAAAAGGATGCCACTTACGAGCAGTACACAAAAAGTCGAGAAGAAGCCTATTTAAATCAAAGATTAAAGCCAAACCAGATCCCACCTTTACGGGAGAATGTCCATGATTTGATTTTTGCCTTGAATTTTGCAAATAGAGGTCAACTAAGAGTATTTTTTACTTTATCGAAAATGATCTTAGACTCTGGGATTCCACAACAAGTGGGGTTGATTGCAGTTCCTTCAACTGAAGATGTACTGAGTTTAGACTCAGTCTTAGCAAAGGTATTCTATTTCATTTGCGATACATCCAGCTCGCAGGAAGGACTTGCGTTCATTTACAAATACTATGAGACAAAGGATGATGTCGAAGTTGATATGCTACTCAAATCAATCAAAATTCCTGATGATTATGACTTTAATCATTCGACTTACCTCATCACATTACAAACTTTTTCAATAAGTACAGCCCTGATTATATTTAATGGTGTCATCCATGAGTTGACCTCTCCGACGTGGCAAATATCTATGGGAAAGCAGTTATCACAAGATATCTCGCTACTAAAGCACTTTATAGGTAGTGGTAAAGCTTCAGGAAAGTCTTTGAAGAATTTATTATACGACAACGCTAAGGTTGAGCGTAATTTGCGTGTTATCCCGTTGGACCCAAGCGATGTGCTTTACAAATTGATCGACTCTGATTTGTTGGTCAAGTCTATTGCATTTAAACCTATACAGAAACCACTGAATGATCAAGTTAGCGGCACTTTCTGGATCATAGGTGATTTCCAAAAGCAGCTTCTTATCGATCAGTTGCAAGAGGTCTTACTAAAATTGAAGTCACTGCCATACCCCCTCCAACTAAGGATATTGAACACAGGCAAAGAGTTCCCAGAATTAGAGAAGATACTGAAATGTAACTTGAATGCGTTGTCACTGAAAGATATTAATGAAATAATAGCAATTTTAAAGCAGGCAAAGTGTGTTAATGAAGGAAAGAACCTTGAGATATTACAACTATTAGAACGTAAAAATTTACCAGTACATCATGACTTTATTTTGCTCAATTCCAGATATTTCAGACTTTCAGCATTGTTCGAGTCTAAGGACTTGGAGTTGGCCTTGGAATATGAATTCAACCAAAGAATTAGCATCTTCAATGATTTGGTAAACGCGTATCCAGATGCTTTTGATAATAAGCTGATAAATGAAATAAATTCCAAAAGTTTCGATAACTTCGATTGGTTTGACTTGGTAACCAGTGCTGTTTCGAAGTCATTCTATCTCGATGACAGTACCTTCAATTCAGATGTTTCTCGCTTTGACTTTGGTTCCTTGGATATGGACTTGTCATTGAACCTTACGCTACACGACCCAAAGAAAGAGATAGATGTACTATTGATAATTGATCCTCTCCAAGAGTACTCTCAGAAATTGGTCTCCATCGTCAATTCAATCAAGGATATGAGTATGGTGAATGTGAAAATACTATTACAACCAAGAATTGGGACTTCCCCAGAAATCGGACGATTCTATAAGGGTGTATTCCCCAAGTCAACTCCTGCGTTTAAAGAAGGTAAATGGATGTTCCAGAATAAGGCAATGATTGCCAACTTACCAGAATCTGAAATATTTAGCGCTTCCTTGGATGTTCCTACCAAATGGATCAATGTGGTGAAGTCTTCGGGCGTTGATTTGGACAATATCAAGTTTGATAACTTGGTTGAAAAAGACGTTGAAGGAACCTATGAATTGAAGAGCTTACTCATAGAGGGTTACGCAAGAGATGTTTCAACTGCCAGTGCACCGAAATCACCAGTTTCCCTAGCGATTTCCCAATATGGTGGTGAATCTTCCGATACCCTGATTATGTTGGCAACTAAAGGATATTTCCAATTGCAAGTTGGGCCTGGGATTTGGGATCTTAGAGTTCAATCTGGAGATTATTCCATCTTATCGGCCTCTAAGAGCAAGTTCATTATTAACAGTGATACAGTCGAATCAGCCAGTTTGAGTGTTTTTCATCTCAGAGGAAAGGATATACAGTTACGATTACGAAAGATCATCGATAAGAAGAAGGTAGAAAACGAGAAAGCACAAGAATCCGATGTGGTTAATATCTTTTCAATTGCCAGTGGCCACTTATATGAACGATTATTGAGTATTATGATGCTTTCTGTACGTGAGCATACAGAAAACCCAGTTAAATTCTGGATCATCGAAAACTTTGTAAGTGGCAACTTCAAGAAGGTATTGCCAGTATTGGCAGAAACACATGGGTTCGAATACCAATTTGTCACCTACAAATGGCCAACGTTCTTACGTCAACAAAGAGAGAAACAAAGAGAGATCTGGGGCTATAAAATCTTGTTCTTGGATGTTTTATTTCCCCAGACGTTAAATAAGGTTGTTTTCATCGATGCGGATCAAATAGTCAGGGCAGATTTGAACGAACTAAACCAAATCGACTTAGAAGGGAAACCTTATGCATTCACGCCAATGTGTGATTCTCGAGAAGAGATGGAAGGCTTCAGGTTCTGGAAACTGGGATACTGGCTGAACGTGCTTGGGGACGATTTGAAGTACCATATCAGTGCTATGTTTGTGGTTGATTTAGGCCGGTTCCGGGAATTGAAGGCAGGTGATAAATTAAGGTCCCATTACCAGAAATTGCTGTCCGATCCGCAGTCGTTACTGAACCTAGACCAGGATTTACCTAACAACTTACAACGATTGCTACCAATATACAGTTTGCCACAAGAATGGCTTTGGTGTGAGACCTGGTGCTCCAATGAGACTCTAGGATCCGCGAAATCCATTGACTTGTGCAACAACCCTCTTACCAAAGAAAACAAGTTGGACCAGGCCAGGAGGCTCATTCCAGAATGGACAAGCTACGACAATGAGGTTGAAAAAGTGAGGGGTTTACTCAACAGCAATACACCTGTTGATGAGGAGCACCAGGATGACGAATCTGCTCAACATATTGAAATCGAACACGACGAGTTGTGATGCTAGGCCATCCCCTTTGTACCATTACCTCACAATCTCACGTGTAATTAGATTCCAACCACCGTGCCGATTGCACAAAAGAGATATTCACTACTGATACCCGTTCGTACAGTGCTGCGTACAGTATCCCAATCATGGCCAGTAAAAAACAGATCGAACAAATCTCACGTCGCTATGCACTATGAATAAAACGTGGATTGCAAAATTTGTAGAGCTCTTTCGTACTTTCTTTCCCAGTTAAACCTTTCCAGAGAAAGCACTACGTGGTCTTGACCTTTTAAGTTCCATCATGAAGATTTCAGACAAGTTGAATCAGGCACATCTGTCTCCAAATGCTCCTCCAGCTACTTTTTCGTTCGAGTTCTTCGTACCAAAGACCTCCCAAGGTGTCCAAAACCTCTACGACAGAATGGATAGAATGTATGACTTGAACCCCATTTTCATTGACATCACTTGGAACGCAGGTGGTAGATCTTCGTCCTTAACTAATGAAATGGTGTATACATCTCAATCCACCTTGGGCTTAGACACTTGTATGCACTTGACATGCACCAATATGAAAGTTGAATTGATCGACGAAGCCTTAGACAAAGCTTATGCTTCGGGTTGTCAAAACATATTGGCATTACGTGGGGATCCTCCCTTAGATGGTTCGGAGTCAACGGGGGACTTCAAGTACGCTAAAGATTTGATCAAATACATTAGAGATAAGTATAAAGATCATTTCAACATCGGTGTTGCGGCTTATCCAGAAGGACACCCAGAAGAAACAGACTCGGAAAAGATATTGTATTATTTGAAAGAGAAGTGTGATGTTGGTGCTGATTTCATCATCACTCAAATGTTTTATGATGTCGACAAGTTTATCACCTGGTGTTCTAAGGTTCGTGAACTTGGAATCACAATCCCAATCATTCCTGGAATCATGCCAATAACTACTTATGCAGCCTTCATTAGAAGAGCAAAGTGGTCATCCAGTCATATCCCCCAACACTTCTTCGATGCCTTAGATTCGATTAAAGATGACGATTACTTGGTTAGAGAAAAGGGTACCGAGTTGGTTGCTGATATGTGCAGAAAATTACTTGATTCGGGATATGTCAATCATTTACACTTCTACACGATGAATTTAGAGAGATCCACAATCATGGTCTTGGAATCCTTAAATATCATCACACCTGTTAAGCTGAATGACTACATTGGTGGTTCCCAATTACCTTGGAGAAAATCCCTTCACCCTACTAGACTGAAGGAAGCAATTAGACCTATTTTCTGGCAAAACAGAAAATACTCTTATGTTTCTAGAACCTCCACTTGGGACGAATTTCCTAATGGTAGGTGGGGTGACTCACGTTCCCCTGCATTTGGTGATATTGACTTGTGCGCTACTGAACTTTTGAGACAATCCCCTAAGAAAGCTTTGGACTTGTGGGGTTCTCCTTCAACATATAAGGAATTTGGTGATATCATCGTCTCTTACTTGAAAGGTCACTTGAAGTCCTTACCATGGAGTGATGGGCCAGTTGGTGATGATACCTCAGTGATCATTGATAACTTGGTCCAATTGAATGAAAAGGGATTCTTCACTATGAATTCGCAACCTTGTATCAACGCAGTTAAGCTGTCCGATGCTATCCATGGTTGGGGACCTAAAAATGGGTACGTTTACCAGAAGCAATATTTGGAATTCTTGTGCCGCAAAGAATCTGTAGGTCCTTTGTTGAGTAAGATTGACAAGTACAACCAATCCCAAGACGATACAACAAGTAGCGTTATTACCTACTATGCGGTCGACAAATTAGGAGAATTAAGAACAAACTGCAGAGATGATGATATCAACGCTGTAACTTGGGGTGTCTTCCCAGGTGAAGAAATCTTGCAACCGACCATTGTTGAGAAGACCTCATTCTTAGCTTGGAAAGATGAAGTATACACTTTGTTCTCTGAATGGATTAAGATCTTCGAAAGCGGAATTCTTGCTTTGGACTCTGCAAAGTCTGCTGGATTTGTTGACTTTGTTAGCAAGTTTAGCGATGACTACGTCTTGTGCAACCTTGTCAATAACAATTTCATCGATGACAACCAAACCATCTTCACTTTAATCAATGAGTTATGATTAATATAACTCCCACCATCTCCAAGGCACATGTTCTTGGAGTTTGCTAACTTCTTTTTGTTTCCAATGTTCAAACTTTGTTCATTATTATTTTCACTATTATTAACGACTACTAACGCAGGACACAAGAGTACTCAACATACTCCGGTCCAGAATCACTTCAACATATTTCTGGACCTCCCTATTCAAAAATTCCGAATGCGTCGTTCCCTTCCTTTCCCTTATGAATTTTTTTGTTTGTTTCACGGTTATACGATTTGCATAATGGAAGGCCAGCTCTCCAAGAGACTTGGCCAACCATTCACGTCATTTATTTCATTTCAACATTTCAATTTCTCAGAATTTTGGCCTCCTTTATTACGGATTTTGCTGTCGATCTAACGATTGCAACTTTCGTACCATTTTTTTATTATCTCCCTTTTTATTACAACTGGTTAAGTAAAAAGAGATTCCTGTGTATGTGGCATCCTCAACGGTATGGTTATAAAATAAAAAAACATTACTATGGTAATTCAGCCTAGTTATGAATTTTAATTGTAGTGTAAATGTAGTGGAAGATCTCGTTGCAAAAGGAAGTGCCTTTGGATTTGCGGTCGTGGCACTTGAAATAATCGCAATTTCAGTGGAGCCAGCTCATTTAGGACCACAGCTTTATATGTGCTGAGTACTTTGCTGAGATAATAGTTTAATAAGTGACCCCATCATCTTGTTTGCTCATACCTTGCTGATCTTGGATAGCTTATCTTAGATGTTGCTTTGAATTTAGGGGTTGTGTAGGAACCAAATTCCCATTTGCAACTACCCCCTTAAGATGGTATTTGGTAGACTAGTTTAAGAGTATTCAAGAGTATTCATTATGTTTTGAAAAGTATAATAAAAGGATCTATATAACTTTAAACCCAAGTTATGAGTTCAGAAGAATGAAAAGAGTAACAGCAAGAAATAATAAGACAGCAAACCTTTGGTTTGGGAAGGTATATATAAAAACGAATAATCGTGAAGAAAATATAATGCTTGAAAGATCCAAATAATTAGAAATCCGATTTTAACAGTTAATTCTCAATTTAGAACAATGAGAAGAAGAAAACAGAAAGGATACTGATCAAACCAGTTGCCGGCAACTTAGAAGCACCAGCAGCAGAGTTCAAAGTAACTGCAGTAGCAGATGTGGCTGAAGAGGAGGCTGATTCTGATTGAACACCAGATGGGGCAGAACCGGTTGTAAGAACGGTAGCCAAGGTAGTATTTCCAACAGCACTAGCAGGAGTGGTTTGTTCAGCAACAGTAGCTGGTCCAGTTGCAGCTGTGGTTTGAACAGTTTCAGCACCAGTAGCTGAAGTGGTTTCAGCAGTTGTTAGTGGGATGTAAGATGTGTACTCGGAAATAGTGCTTCCCGTTGTGACAGTGACGACCGTGACGCCAGTTGGTACAGTCTTGGTGAAACAACCAGAGGCACCACAGGATGTAATCTCAACTGTGGACGTCACTTGATCAGTAACAGTTAAAGTGTTTTCGGCGGAGGTTTCGGTGGTAGCACCGGTAGCAGGAGTGGTAGCAATAGTGGTCTGGGTAGCTGGGACCGCTTCAGAGGCTGGAACGGTTTCGGAAGCCTTGGTTGAAACTGACGTAATTTCAGATGTAGTTGGTACGACGGTCTGAACGGTGGTCAATGGACAGTAGGTAGTATGTTCAGTAACAACATCACTAGTTGTGAGGGTGACAACAGTGACACCAGTAGTGGTAGCTTGAATGCTACATCCACCAGCACTACAGGAAGTGATAGTGATGACAGTACTGGAGCAAGCAGTTTTGGTGGTGGTGTAGATAGAAGTAGCTGGAGTGGATGATTCAGCAACTGAAGTTTGAGTAGTACCTGGAGCACCAGGTGCTGTAGTCGAAGACACCACAGATGAAGCTGGGGTCGATGATTCTGGAGCACTAGATGCTGGGGTAGACGAAACTGGAGCACTAGATGCTGGAGTAGATGCTGGAACAGATGATACTGGAGCACTAGATGCTGGAATAGATACTGGAACAGATGATACTGGAGCACTAGATACTGGAGTAGATAATGGAACAGAAGATACTGGAGCACTAGATGCTGGAGTAGATGCTGGAGCACTAGATACTGGAGCACTAGATACTGGAACAGATGATACTGGAGCACTAGATGCTGGAGTAGACGAAACTGGAGCACTAGATGCTGGAGTAGATGCTGGAGTAGATACTGGAGCACTAGATGCTGGAGTAGATTCTGGAGCACTAGATACTGGAGTAGATACTGGAGCACTAGATGCTGGAACAGATAATACTGGAGCACTAGATACTGGAGTAGATACTGGAGCACTAGATACTGGAACAGATGAAACTGGAGTAGATTCTGGAGCACTAGATGCTGGA
>JAJMSH010000104.1:9914-22123 GCA_030558315.1 Kodamaea suecica
GAACCATAAGAGTCGGAGTTGTCTCTGTTGGAAGAACCGTAAGAGTCGTTAGAGCTCTTGTTAGACGAACCATAGGAATCATCATTGTTTGAAGAGCCGTAAGAATCATTGTTGTTAGAAGAACCGTAAGAATCAGAGTTCTTATTAGATGATCCATATGAATCGTTGTTGGAAGAACCATAAGAGTCTGTGTTAGAAGATCCGTAAGAATCGTCGTTGTTGGAAGAACCATAAGAGTCTGTGTTAGAAGATCCGTAAGAATCGTCGTTATTAGAAGATCTCTTGTCCTTGTCGTCGTTACCAAATCCGAAAACCATTGTGAATTCTTGTAATATTGAGGATTGAAAACTCAATTGATGAAAAGATGAAAATCGTCCATGAATTTTGGCTCTCCTTTTATACTCCAGAATGGGTACACCCCTCGTGTCTGCCACAACTAATACATGACACCGCACAAGTACTTGCGGTACCATACCAAATTCCAGTTGACATTCTCCCATGTCTCCCACCCCTCAGTATCATCGCTAAGAAGGGTGCACAACCACGAGCTGCAAGTTGCAAAAAATATAACCTAGGAAAGGCCCAAAAAGAAACAATCGCTAGAATTAGGGAATAAGCCACTACCAGGTTACTTAGGCAAGTTTCAATTCATGTTGGTACACGTTTGTGAAGACTGCTCTTGATTGTACCATGGCCTGTTTATGCGCAATCGTTAAACATGTATCGAGAAAATTCCAAGCTGGATCGCAACTGCAAAACTGGGAGCAAGCAGAAGAAAAACCACGTCAAAAGGGACGACCATAGATGGACGAACTTGAAAGGAAGTTGAAAGACACTTGGAACTTATCAAAGTCTAAAGGTCAATGGCAAATCATCATCGAAATCACCTTTGGAAATAGCAACCAAGTATTTATTTTGATTCAGTGGACAACATCCAACGTGAATCCATGTCAATTGAGATTGCACAATGCTTAATTCAAAGGTAATATTTTACCCAAATACAGTACCTGCAATTAAAGTTGTTCCTTTTCGTGCTTCGATTGCTCTCTTGCAACAGTGGCTCTATTCCCCAATCGCGTAGACCCTCAGTTTGCTGTTTCTGATGGGGACATCATTATTTTCATCGTCAATATTGCGAAAAAGAGCGGTTCGTTTTTGAGTAATGGCCTAGTAAACTTGAAGCATATATTGTGTTTAGATGTGGTGAACCTTATCTCTCACATTTTCCGCCTGAAATCATTCACAAGCCAAAGTGCTATTATTTAAGAGTGGGATTGGGATTGACTTGAAAGATGTCAACCACAGCTCCCATCTTATTGGTTCTTGATTAAATTGATGTTGGCTGAGCACACCTTGTTTGCTCTTGATCATTTGAGTTGTTGCTCGTAATTTCCCCCTTTTTGGTTGACGCAGTAACTGAAACTGAACTTGTGTTTCTAGTGGAAAGGTGATTTTTCACTCATAGGTTTCCCCCGTTTGTGAGATTATCTCATATGCGGAGGAATTGGCGCAACCATCTAGTACTTCGAAGCTATGGTAAAGAAAGAAGTTCACTTTCTTCAAATTCATTTACCAATTATCACCAAGAATGTATTCGCTAGTTTCTAGTAACAATAGTATGCGTTTCTTTGGTCTTCTTTTGCTGATTATTCTATCATTAGTTAATTCTCTTAATTGCCGGGTTTCCTGGCTCGAGAATCGAAGAACTCAATAAAGATTGACGAGGCGCTCAATTGTAGTGCATGATCGAACAAGCTGTTTCAATGACCATGGTTTGCGGATATTTTGTGTCCTGATTTACATCATTGACTATCTTGTACGGATTTCACTTTGAGGAGTAGAATCACTTTGGGATGGCAACCTTCACGGATGGGCATTGTCTTGCATTGTTGCAAGATATTTCTTAATTGATACTTCTAATTGCAGAAACCTCCCCTTATTCTTTGTAAAAGATCCATTTTTACAGAATATGTGCAAATATTTGAGAAAATTTCAAAGATATTTACATGAAAAAAGTGTTTCTGGCAAATATAATTACAGCTATTGAGAACATTTTAAATCTTACCTTTTTTACGTAAATACTTCAAAGATATTCTTAATACCTTATATTATTTCTATTAAAACAGCTACACACAACTGCCTTTAGCTATTTCTGTTACGGGGATATTGCTAACAGCTACGATCAACGGTTTCTGTCGGCAGTACGTGGCTTGGCACGAATAATATTATCAACTCTCAACAATACCTCAGAAGCTTCAGCAGCCGAAGATACAACTGCTCTTTTTAATTTGTATGACTCAACAATTCCTAATTCTCTCATATCGGCGACCACACCATTGTTTAAATCTAAACCAGACGTAGTTATACCATTATAAATGGCTGATCTCAATTTGGAAACTAAATCAGAGGAGTCAAAACCAGCATTATCAGCCAAAATGGTGGGCAATTGTCTCAAAGCTCTAGCAAAAGCTTCAACGGCTAAGGCCTTCTTACCTGTTTCGTTTGCAGCAGCTTGATCGACGGCCTTGGACATAATCATTTCAGCACATCCTCCACCAAGGCATGTCTTTGTTTCTCTTGTAGTTTGTGATAATACAGACAAGGCATCATGTAATGATCTTTCAGCTTCATCTAAACCTTGTTCAGTGGAACCTCTCAACACAATAGTGCATGCTCTACCTTCGGCAACACCTGAGAATTTAATGAAGTTATCTTCACCAATCAAAACTTCTTCGATCAAGTCACAGTAACCCAATTTAACTTTGTGTGGTTGGTCAAATGTAGAGACAACATCACCACCAGTGACTAAAGCCAATCTTTCAACACCGTCAAAGTCGGCATGCTCAATAGAATTTATTTTGGCATCAGACAATAACTGCTCGGGATAGTCATAGATCAATTGTCTATTAATAAAAACGTTTATGTCAAATTGCCTAATCTTTTCAATCTTGTTCTTCATCTTCAATTTTTCAGCCTTTTCCAAGTCAGCCAACTTGGCAGTAGAATCTACTTTGAATTTAGCACCAAAAATCTTGACTTTGTCAGTATCCATTGAAGTGTTTGCAATCAAGATTCTGGCATTAGTAATTTTTTTGGGTTGGTTAATACCAAACTTCTTTTCTAAAATGAAACCTTCATCCAAGAACGAATCTGACAATTTTCCACCTGCTTTTTTGATAATTTGAATATTGTTCAAGTTGGTAGATCCCTTTAATCTTAAAATGGCATCCACAGCCAAGCTTGAAAACAATTCCTTGTCTTGGGATAATATTTTGGAAGAAAGTGTAGTTTTGGCGATATTTATTAAATCGTTTCTGAAAGTTTCCGGATTTTTGGAATTATCAACACTGGTCTTTGTTAAAGCGTCCACTGCAACGTTTCTAGCTATTCTGTAACCCTCAATAATAGTTTGAGGATGGATTTTCATCTCGATTAACTTTTCTGCTTCTTTCAATAACTCAGCACTTAAAACAGTAACTGAGGTGGTACCATCACCAACCTCATTATCTTGAACCTTAGAAATGTTCACAAGGACTTTTGCAGCTGGGTTATCGAAGGGAATTGATTTTAATATAGTGGCACCATCATTGGTTACCATGGCTTGCTCAACATCTGTTGCAGATTGTAACAACTTATCCATCCCCTTTGGACCTAAGGTAGATTTAACCAAGTCTCCAACGGCGATAGCGCCGACAAAGGCAGACATACGTGCATTCTCACCTCTTTCTTCAGTAGCTTGATCTCCAAAAATTTGTACTGACATGTCTGATGGATATGTATTTACTAATGGGGTTACCTATCACCTTCTTGATCCCTCCAATTTTCGTTAACAAATCTGGTGAAAAAAATTTAACAGTGGTCGTGCGGCATGTCAATTATTTCACCATCAACAAGCCCAGAGACCATCAAGGAGCGCGTTTCAGTATTTATCTACATTAGCTGTGCAAAGAAGGTGTCCTATAACGAACCGACATGATAGTCATAAGTACTACTGATGATATTATCGCTTTTCAAGCTTCGCTTATGGCTCCAATGTGCTATTGGCTGATCCAAAAAATTGGTCCCTAGCAGGATCGAACTGCTGATCTCGGCGTTATTAGCACCGCGCCTTAACCAACTGGGCCAAGGGACCTGTTAATTGAAAATCACTAATTTTCTCGAAAATATGTACGTATATTTAAAGGTTCATATTTATTGGATCTGAGATCAGTTTGCCGATTTAAACTTTAAGCAGCTCTTAGAAAGACTTAGCACTCGTGCCAGATTGTTTATTTTTGCAGCCAAGGGCCAGTTCCAGAAACGCATCTCCAACTAGCTAGAATCCAAATAAAGATATCAGTGCACTCAGGAATCAAACATTAACAATAAGAGAGCATCCAATTGAACAGATGGAAGTATTCAAATGCTCGGCTCATTGAGACGCAGAATATCGTGAATATACAATACTAATTTACCTCTCCAGTTGTGCTATGCTCAAAGTGCTATCGCTAACGACTACCATTTTTATTTGATGAGTTGAACCTCGTGACTTCTTGCAACAAATAAGTTTTCACTTTTAGGGCAACGAAAAAAGTGCACCACAGAGACACCTTTACTACTTCTAAACTACCAACTGATAGTTCAGTTTCATGAAACAACTACAACCACCATGGCAAAGCACCTAATTACATCCCCGTCATCATACAGTCACTATACTGAAGCAAATGGGATAATAGAGAACCAAAACAATGCTAGTGAAAAAGGTGAAGTGAATAATACCCTACATAACGATGCTATCATACCCACAAAGCCTAATGACTATGAGTCGATCTTCAAGAAGTTTGATATACATAGAAATGGTGAAATAACCTTGCAAGACTTCAAGGAAGCATTGAAATCGTTAAAACACCCAATTAGTAACAACCAAGACATGATTGGTCAAATTTTTGATGCCTTTGACGTGAACCAAGACAAGGTGGTGAACTTTGATAACTTCAAGAAGTATTTGCTTCAAACAGACGAGCAGATCCTAAAAGGATTTCATAATATTGATCAGGATAATGATGGTAGGATTGGCAAAGCTGATTTTGTTCGTTATCTCAAGAAGAAGCTCAATTTGAAGCCAACTGACTACGACATTGATCTTATGTTCAATCAGATTGACTTCAAAAACGATGGATACATCACCTATGATGAATTCAGAGACTTTTTGATATTAATGCCCAGACTCAACGGTTCTAGGATTATGACTGCCTTCTCTTTCATAGTTGAGGAGTTAGATGTTTCATCTGATGGTGATGTCACATTGATCAACCACTTTCTTCACGGTTTTGGTTTTTTCTTGGCTGGAGGCTTAGCTGGCGTTGTTTCGAGAACATGCACAGCTCCGTTTGATAGAATTAAGGTTTTTTTGATTGCAAGAACTGACCTTACATCTACTGTTTTACATTCTAAGAGGCAAATTGCCGAACAAATAAAAAATGGTGCTGCCAAACATGTTATAGATGCCGCAAGAAAGAAGCTTGCTCAAGATACAGCTGCGGCTGCTAAGGCTGCTGCCGCCGAAGCCGCCCTTCATCCAGAGCATCCCAAAACGATTAGATCCCCAATAATTCAAGCTGCAAGAACTTTATGGAAGCAAGGAGGTATTCGATCATTTTACGTCGGAAATGCTCTCAATTCATTGAAGGTTTTTCCAGAATCTGCTATCAAATTCGGGTCATTCGAGTCTACTAAAAGATTCTTAGCAAGATTGGAAGGTGTGGAGGATACGTCGAAATTATCAAAGCCAGCTATCTACCTTGCTGGTGGTGTTGGTGGTGTTGTATCCCAAATGTGTGTTTATCCAATAGACACATTGAAATTCAGACTACAATGTTCCAACTTAGATTCTTCATTAAAGGGAAACGACCTACTTTTTAAAATTGCAAAAGACATGTTTAAAGAAGGTGGTATAAGGATATTTTACCGTGGGTTACTAGTTGGTACTAGTGGTATATTTCCATATGCTGCTCTTGATTTGGGAACTTTCTCCACCATAAAGAACTGGTTGGTCAAGAGGGAATCTAAGAAGACTGGTCAACGAGAAGATGAGGTCAAATTGTCTAACTACGTCGTATTGTCTCTTGGAGCTGCCTCAGGTACATTTGGGGCGACTGTGGTTTACCCTATAAACTTATTGAGGACTAGATTACAAGCACAGGGAACTTTTGCTCATCCTTACACATACACGGGATTCAGCGATGTCCTTAAGCAGACAATTCAAAGGGAAGGATACCCTGGGCTATTTAAGGGTTTGGTGCCTAACTTGGCAAAGGTTGCACCTGCTGTTTCTATCTCATACTTCATGTATGAAAACTTGAAGTCTCTCTTTGGCTTGAATAACGGGGTCTAAATTAAACTAAATGGAAAGAGAATACTTGTATATAATATATATATCTTTCTGTTTGAATACCACACATTAATAATACTCATTATGAATATCAAAGTTTAACAAACTCAAATTAATTTCTCCTATCGATTTAAACTTGTGGCTCCTATTTCCTATTGATTTCACTCTTATCCAACTGGTATTTGCCAAATTAGCGGATTCATCTAACTCAATTATAATTTTGAAGAAGAAATGGGAAACTTCTTCACCAGAACTTTCTGAAGCGATGGTCTCTTCTTTATTCGCAAATTTTAATTCATTCAAATGTTCATATAACAAACTGCTAAATTGTGTATATATTTCATCCCAAGTAATGCCTCGAATATTAATCACTGACGATTTGTCTTCTCCATGTTCATCAATTTGACTGCCTATAGTCTTTCCCAAGTTTATTAATAAGTCATTAAAATGCAATATGTATCTCTTCTTCACTACCCCAGATAATTGATCAAATACATTAATAGATACCTGGTTTACCTTTGAACCACCAGTCGTTCGTCCTATCAATACATCAAGGAAATCATCTATTAGGCTATCAATGAAATTTTGTAAAGTAGGGTTTCTGTTTTGGTATACTATCAAGCTAAATGCCTTCTTACGATCGAATACGTCTTGAGGGTATATCTTATTATAGTACAAGATCTGATTAATCCATACATTCATGAACTCTTTCAAGGTCAACAATAAATTTTTTGAAGTTAGTGGGAGTTTCATTTATCTTTCCAAAGCTTGAGATCACCTAAAGTACATGACTTAGTGGTATTGAGGTGTAAATTTGGAAGGCAAGAGATCTTTTGATCTTGATTCAATTTGAACTCAAATTCACCTCAGATTGATATTGGTGCAGACGCGTCTTTTCAAAGGAATGAAAGTAAAAGAGTGCGAAACAAAAACACATTTACCCCATTATACACCTCATTATACGCCTTACCTGTGTTTACCAAACTAATTGAATTGGTATTGAAAGCTTGTATTTCAATTAAAAGCCAATTAAAACGCCTATCATTACAGAAAGTAAAGTGATGACTATCAAGAGTATCGATATCAACGGTGTCAATAAACTCACGTCTGGCCAAGTCATTATAGACCTCAAGTCAATAATCAAGGAAATAGTGGAGAACTCAATCGATTCAGGAAGCACTAAGATTGATATAGTCTTCCAAAACTACGGACTAGAGCAAATTTCAATACAGGATAATGGTTGTGGTATAGATCCAATAGATTATGAATCAATCTGTTTGCGAGGGCATACTTCAAAATTAGAAGAATTCCATGATTTAGAAAAGCTACTGACTTTGGGGTTTCGAGGTGAAGCATTGAATTCAATATGCTGCTTGAGTCAATTGAAGATTATCACCTGCGCCAGATATCCTGTCATTCATGAGTTAACATTTGATAAGCTAGGAAAATTGTTATCCCAAAACAAGGCACCTCCAACAAGTTTATCCCATGTTGGTACTAAGCTTATGATTCTGGAACTATTCAAATCCCTACCGGTTCGATATAAGAATTTTGAGAAGAATATAAAGAAGGAATTCAACAAGAGTGTGAGTTTATTGGTTCAATATTTGATAATTTACCCACAGGTAAAATTTAGTATAGTAAATGTCATAAACAAGAAAAGGCAAGTGATTTTCAACACCATGGGTGGAAACAAGACAACTGTTCTCGATAATATGTTAACAATATTCGGTAGTTCGGGTGCTAAGGGCTTACTTCCATTACAGATATCAATTAATTCAGACGTTCGAATAGAGGGATATATCTCCAATTTCTCTTTCGGTCTTGGGAGGTCTATGAAGGATAGACAATTCGTCTATATAAACCAACGACCTATAGTCTTCAAAAAGCTAACAAAAATAATCAACGATATCTTCCAGACCTTCAACCATGTTCAATGTCCAGTATTCATTATTGATTTGCAAATCAATTCAGAAATATTGGACTTGAATTTGGTCCCTGATAAAACAATGATTTTCATCCACGATGAAATGAAAGTGTTGGAACTGATACGGGAAAAATTAGTTGAGTATTTCGAATCTCAAGACAATTATGTTTATCCGAAGAACAACTTGGCTAAGGAGTTACCTAAAGGACTGGTAAGTGAGCCCAGAGAGAAGGAAAAGGCTGACGCCCCAACTCAAGGTGCTTCATCGAGCCCTTTAGTACAAGAAATCAGTTTGGAAGGTTTCCTGCCTTCTTCAAATTCCCGGACTCAGCCGTATGGAATTTCTTCGTCGGACAAAGGATTGGAATCTTCGCTAGCTGACTCAATTGAATCCATTGAGATTAGAAATCTGGTAGAAACGCGTGTTTCTACAGTTGACGAATCAATTCAACCTGATGAAGCCCATACAGATTCTCTAAGTCTGAACGTGATTGCGGAACAACTATTCGTTGGAAAAGATTCTGATGACAAAGATGAAAAGAGCGATGAAGAATATGGGGACGACGAAAGAGAGAAGTTGAACAATATTTCAGATCTGATGGAGGTCATTTCTGTGAATTCTTCAGTAGTGCCTAATGTTTTGCCAGTCACATCCTCACAGGGTGAGAAGCGACCATTCGATAATATCAGCTTTGGTGGCAAAGACAATGAACCCAAGCAAGATAATTATGGTATAAACTTCTTCCCTGTTACGCAGTCTCGAATTGAGCTTAAAATTTTGATTCATGACAATGAATACAATGAACGAAGCTTCAAGAGGGCTAAGAAAGAGCTGATTCACAATTGCACTAGCTATGTGAAAATGGCTAATCCAAAGTTTTTTGAAAAAACTCATTTCGAGAATGTAGAAACGAAGAAAGTAGTAATTGATGATATCGGTCTTGCTGGCCAACAAGAAGCCAAGTTGTCTTCTTACATCATATCTAAGAGTGATTTCGAAACGATGCAAGTCATAGGACAGTTCAATCTAGGTTTCATATTGGTTAAACATGAAACCAAAGATGAGCAAACAAATATATTTATTATTGATCAGCATGCAAGTGATGAGAAGTACAACTTCGAAAAGTTGTTTAAAGAATGGGAAATAAACTTTCAAAAGTTGATAGCTCCAGTTGCATTGGATCTAAATATAATAGAACGTGGATTGGTTTTAGAACATCGTGATATTTTCCAGAAGAATGGCTTTATGATTGAGGAAGCATCTGAGACTGGCGAAGCGATCAACTTGATTACCTTGCCGACCTACATGAATATCATGTTCTCCGCTAATGACTTTTATGAGCTACTTGATCTCATAACTAAGAACCCATACAATAAATCTGTTAAGCTTTCAAAAATTAGGAATATATTGGCAATGAAGGCATGTCGAAAAAGCATAATGATTGGAAAGTCATTAAGTGCAAAAACTATGCTGCAAGTTGTAAAGAACTTGAGCTACCTTAATAAACCATGGAATTGTCCACATGGGAGACCCACCATGAGGCATTTGATAGAAACAACGTGGCTGTCACGTTTAGAAGACTACGAGTTGTAATTGTCGTACAATTAAGAAAGGCACATCGTTCTCTTATCCTTAGCTGGATTTATAGGGTTATAATATACAAAAACGGAATTTCTATTGACTCGTATCATGTAAGTGCTTTCCGGTGACATGATTATCAATATAATAAACAGGAAAATAAACTCTAGGTGCCACAATCACTTCACACTTGTACGGTAAGGTTCAAAAGTCACTAATCTGATTTTAATAGTATTTGCAGCCTCATTTAAAGATTGAAATAAGAATATATTATTGCGATCATATCATAATGTGGAGGTTGCCTATGACATGAGTTGGTTCTCTTTGAGAACTGGGAAATACTAGACGGGATACGTTTAGCATAGTTTACCTGTCTTGAGTCATCACAGGACGTCAACTCTTATATACCTTTCTGGGTAGATATTCATATCCGATCACGGTTTATATGCCTTTGGTTCTAACACAGGTATTATATAAATTTACTACTGTGTACTATAAGAAATGGATCTTTGGCCGAGTGGTCTAAGGCGGCAGACTCAAGTTCTGTTATCGTAAGATGCACGCGTTCGAACCGCGTAGGATTCATTATTTTTTTCCGCTTTCCGAGGCATAATAGCCCAAACTGAATGAGCATTTGACATGCTAGTCGATAACAAATTGACAAGAACATGCCTTCTTGAGCTAATAAACCATCAATAAGAGTTTAGTATTATGATACTTCAGGTATATTACAAGAACTGTATTCCATGGTCATGTACTTCGCTGCACGATCGCTTATGATCAAAGACGGATCGAAGGCAACCAAGAGTGTCCTCACGTGATACGGCCAAGGTGTAATAAAACGCATAGGTTACAAATTGTTCAACATGTCAGAAAGAGAATTTGAATCAAGTTCTTTCGACCAAGAACGTTGTGCGTAGTTTGGACGTTTTTGGAGAATTCTCAAGCAAGTCATGGTATCTTTAATAACAGGATATTTTGGATCAGTTGGCGACGATAATTATTAAGAATATGGACTTCGGATTCTAACAATAATGTATGCTCTAAGAGTACAAGATTTCTTTTTTTGTAAGAATATCCACATTTAGTGCAAATATTTAATCGATTCTATAAAAAAGTAAAAGGAGAGGAATCGTGGTAGCTCATTACACTTTTTATTCATTTACTATGAGCGTTCTTTCCTTTTCTGATGTGGCCCACCTTCTCGTCTAGCATTCGACTCCTAGCTTTTCGTTAAGAGCAATTAATATTAGCGCCTGTTAACTGGAAATGCAGATAGAGATGCAATATTGAATAGTCGGTTTTAGGATAGTGGCTGCAAAAATAAAGTTTCATATGACACAGATACCTATACCAGGGCTCTTACATTGGGCATGGGTCTAAGTGGAGTATCAGCAACCAGAACCGAACACTCTCTTCACCCTTCGATGTGTTGAATGTCTTGTGTTTTAGCTAATCTACATTCCAAAGAATTTATAGATTTACTTCTAGGGGGCTTTCCTAAGTTTGCCGATAGCTCCTTGACTATCATATCTTGACTTTAGCTCCTTGACTATACCAACTCTCATCCTTGGCAGAGGGTTGACTTCACAAGTTTTCTTGTCTAACCACCACTTCCAAGATTGAAAATGCCGCTAGGTTCTAGCTCAGGTAGACGATCATACTTTACCTGTCTTCTGTTATAACAGGACGTCAACTCTTATATACCGTTCTGGGTAAATGCTCATACCCGATCACGGTTTAAATGTAATAAGAATATGGTCTTCGGAATCTAACAATATGTGTTAGAATCCGAAGACATGTAAATCGTGATGGAGCCAACATGCATCCCGCATATCAGAAGTATCACACATAAGACTTGAAAGTCACACATTTGAAACCAAGATACCCGAATGATGATGCTCAATAGGACCGATCCTAAACGAAGTGTCTGAGAAACATAAGTGGATATTTCAACCTATTGTGTGCTTGTCCTAATAATTCTCAACAAAAGGTTGAACAAGGGGACCTAAGATAGACGAAGTGCCTAAGAAACATATGTGTGTGTTTTGTCCTATTGCCTGATTATATTAATAAACTCCTTGAGGGAGTGATAAGAGTTGAATGCTATCCATGGAGCTAAATCCAAGCTAAGAAAAGCACTCCAGAAGAAAGTCTATAAATACTGGAGTCAGATCCCACTATTTAACATCTTCTTTCCTTTCCCTAAGTCGATCATATATTTCCCTTAGTATAAACATTTGTATAAGAATACAAAACTCTCTGACTCAGAACAAATCAGTATCATCAACACCTCACCAGATCCCGTTCTCAATTAAACCGGATCTAGCTAG
>JAJMSH010000105.1:0-21623 GCA_030558315.1 Kodamaea suecica
GAGCAATCGATGGAGGAACCTTCAATCTCAAAGACAAGATCTTCTTTTGTCTTTGCAATCTAACGTATTCAGGCCATTTAACATATCTACCTAAGTTCTTCTTTGGTTGTATGGCTTGACCAATACCATAGTTCTTCTTGGTGTTTTCGAATAATGGGTTGGTTTGCGCAGCAGTGGCGACGGACTTAGTAGCTAAAGGAGCTGGAGCAACTTTCTTGGCAGGCTGTATCATTGAGTAGTTAGTTTCAAAAGTGTTCTCATATTATGTCAACAAACATTCCTTTCAAAAACCAATAACCCTACAGTATCATAAAGATACTCAGCCTGTGCCACAAGAAGTGATAGCACATTCTTTTGTTTCAAATGTTTCGACAAACTATCTCCGGTTGATAAAGGCCAACCTTGATCTAGTGAGAAGAATCATTCTAACCTAATTATTTCAATTATCGTCATTGCTGGCGATGCTTGCAAAACATTTTAAGTAGGAAAAGAATCAAGCGTGGCATCACTCCTTGAGCACAACCTTATATTTTATAATATAGTGAGGTTCATGAGCTTTTAAGGAGGATGTTGATCCAACGTCTTTACGTTAATAACATACCATTTTATGTGTAAATTTGTAGATGGAGAGGAGGCAAAAGTATTGTAAAGTGGAGCGAAACTTCGTTCATTTATACGAAGAGGTTGAAAAATTTTCAGAAAAAATATGCGGTCTCAGAGTTGTGGGTGATAGTGTAATTTTGGGAACGTTTCGTATGGCTGCAAAAAAGGGTTCCTGATTCCAACTGTTCTGTCAAAGAGAGGGCCTACCTTTACTCGTATGATATTTTCATTGATGTGCTATCGATTGTGATTTCACTTGGAAAGTTCATGTATTCTTGGTGGTTCCCTACCTTTCTTTCTCACTTTATTCAGGTATGGTGTCTGCTGGAGTGAGAAAGGCAAGTATGAAGTCGCTTAGCATTTGGGACCTTGTCACCAAAGTACACAATAGTTGACTAATATGTTCTAGCAAGACCTGTCTACTGTTCATTCGAACTCAACTACCTAGAACCTCTATGAATATAGTCGTACCTTAGCTTGGATACAATGCTGCCACCAGACCAGGATAAAATATAAGCTTTTGACACTGTAGAGTTGCAGCAAGAGCTCACTGGTTGCTAACAACCATAATGATACCTAAAGATGTAAATTCCCGTAAAACATCATGTTATAGTGGTCCACATGCATTAGTCTCCCTATGGATTTTGTTGATGCAGGCACATAATCTCATGGTACAGCAATTCCATGTTGTCCAACGACCAGAGCTAGCACTGTCACCAAGTAAAAATTCCACACCAAGCAAAGAATATCTTACCACTGTATTTCCAGACAATGTTCCCTTTAAAGTCTGAATCCATTCTCCAATAACGAGCTTTTCCTTTGCACCCTTCCTTGTTCAAACTCTCCTCGTTACCCCAATGATTCTTCAGATTTCACTCAAATTTGACAAAAAATCTACTAGACTCCAAATTCACCAAACACAACTAACTCACCACGAAGTACAATGCATACAGCCAACTACACACTTGACACAACTCAAACTCAATAAAGTCCCTTTTTACTGCAATCTCTATCCACCTTCATCACATGCAGAATAGACACCAAAAAAGGCACAGGCCAGACGTATAATGTCGCACCCCACTTTCTTCTTGCTGTATCTAAGAAGAAGAACTGAAAATAACCAAGGACTCTAGCAAGTTAATGGAAAGATGCCAGATAAGCATAATGAGCAATTGATTGCCAATTTCGAACCCTCGGAGCAACTGCTCCTAGAAAGCTCCTCCAACAATCATTTACTAGTCGAATTCCCCATACTAGCTTCTGCCCTCTCACAGATATTCCCCTATTTGTTACTAATGGACACTTTCCTCGAGATTACAACTTGGACGAATGAAGACCCATACCAGAACTTTCTATTGGTGGTTCTTTACCTGTGTGTTGTGATGTACTGGCATATCGTAAGTATGGTGATCTTGCCGCTTTTCATTGCCGTCTCATTCTCGTGCATCGTTTGGTCTGTCAGTTCTATAATCTATGATTTGAAGTACGATGAAAAACCAACCATTGATGAGGTATTGCATGTTTTGCATAACATTACAGTACGGTTTGAGATGTTATTGAGACCGGTTCAACATATCCCTGTCAAATTGGGAAATTATATGAGGTTGTTTTGCATGGCCGGGTTACTTACCCCAATACATGTTTTATTGCTAAAGACTATAATCACTCCCCAAAAGTATGTCTGGTTCTGTGGTGTCTTTGTATTAACATATCACTCTCCATGGTCGTTCACAATTAGAAGATTACTATGGAGATCTGTGTACTTGCGAATCGTTGCTGTTTATATCACAGGATTGGACATTAAATTGACAAGAAGTAAAGATGGAAGTTCCGCCCATCCCGCCAGTCTCTCGCAGACCCCTTCATTAAGTGATTCTGAAGATACTGGAACAAAGGCCCAATTATTGAGTGATTTCAAAATACTTAAGAAATCGATCATATCTCCAACTCAATTGAGGCAAGTAGTATTATTTGAAGTATATGAGAATGAAAGAAGATGGTTTGGTTTAGGTTGGACTGATAAATTATTACCCAATGAAAGGTCTAACTATACTTACCATACTTTGTTGAATTCTGTGCCGTCTCTTAAGGAGGACCCAGCAGGTGTCAATTTTCCATTCCCAGTATTTGAAAATGATTTATTCAAATACGACTGGAAATGGCTTGATGATAAATGGAGTTTAGACTTGGAATTTAACAAAAATCATGATAACGAAGGGTGGGCTTATTATGATTCTTCTTGGGGTAAGATGGGGTATTCAGATGGAATGTCTAAGTATACCAGATCGAGAAAATGGACTAGGAAGGCAGTTCTTCTCATTGATAAAAGAGAGACAACTTATGATGAGTAGATACAAAAATAAATGAATGATAAGACATGTGTCCTGTTAGGGACTATTAGACCACCTTCAATTAGGTATTCGTATGTTTTAATGACTATAAATGGTTACTTAGGGTCCATGTAGAAGCAACAATAAATGTCGCGGTCACAATGTCGCTACAGATCAAACGACAAAACCTCATCAAGTTTTTCAAAGCAATTTTTCATGCTCTTAAATTAGATTGATCATCTCTTCTATTGATAGACAACGATGAGTGCCACTGCTACCTACCGATTAAAGGATATTCCAAAGAAGTACATTGACCCTCTTACCCCCAAGGATATTGGTGAAGGTTCTAGAGTCAGTGGTAAGGAATGGAAGATAACCAAAGATGCATTCAGAGTAAAGACATTGGGTGTGAAGACTTTAAGCAACTTCAAGGATAGAGAAGAGAAGAAGTTACAAGAAGACCAATACAAAGCAAAGTTGAAGGAATTGAAGGGTGAAAAGGAAGATGCTAGAAAGCAAAAACTTGATAACTTGAAGAAGAAGAGAGAAGCAAAGGAAGAGAAGGAAAGATTTGAGAAGATCGCTGCCAAGATGACTGCTAAGAAGGTTGAAAGATTAAGAAAGAAGGAAAAGAGAAACAAGTTGTTGAAGGAACGTTGAGTTATTTCTTGGGGTTACATTTTATTTCATTTAGTTTCATTTCATTTCATTGTATAATAACTTTAATTAAATCATAGTATTATAACGTACTGTGTTCCATTTAAGCAATTGAAAAGACGTAATTCTCCCGTAGATGTCTATGGTCGACATTCGACATATTGTTAACGAGATGTTCTCTGAAGGGGCTGTCATATTCAACCACTAGGAACTGCTCTGCAGGGTTGTATTGGTTTGGATCTCATCTCTAACCTGCATATATAGGAGATGAGATAGGGAAAGCGTTGGGAGTAAAGCTGTTCGTTGATGGATACACATGCATCAAGTACCCAGGTATGTAATCAGAAGCTTTCTTTCCTAAAGGAGAGCGTAATGGTACCAAGATTAATCGGTTATCCCGAGAATGAAGTTTAGGTGGGCCGGTGAGTGGCCCTTTACAGAACGATAGTCAGGCATTTAATACCCCATAAGTCAATTCGTCCAATTTTCGTCCAATTCGTCCAAATCAACAAGGGTTCATCGCTGAGGCAAACTGCGGTTCCACTTTATAATCCAATTGCCAATGTAGGTTTGGGACAATCAAATACTCAAACAACGAATAGAGCAGCTTATCTGTTTTAACATAACCAAAGCAGCAAAGGCAAACATTCATTAACTCTCAGAACAACCAGTAAACTCTATGCCTTCATCAGCCCAGACTTTTCAAACTTGCTGAAGCGTTTTCAGCTTTAAGTTCAACCTCCTTCATAATTTCTTCAAAAGATAGCGGTATTTTCAATCGATGGAGGTGTATGAGCGCAGTAAATGTCAAGTCCAAACAAGCTAAGGAGACCTTATTCCAGCAGCTATGAGCAATATCGAGTGTCGAGTCAATTCAGATGAACATCTATTTCGTGTAATCATATCCAGGATCCATCTCATTGGAATCAATTCACTAGAATAGCAACACACATAGTAAACTCCATAACCCATTCATACACCAGCCAGCATCGAAGCCAAAAGCGTTTAATACACCTTAGTTAACACAGTCAAGTATTAACCTTGGATTGGATCGCCTTCGACATCCATATTTCACATCAAACTATCAGTAGAGATGCTTGCATTAACGACTTGCTTTGAATAACTCTCATACACAACAAGCTCTGTTTCTTTTTTCATATGAGCTTGACAAGTATCTGTCAATTGAAGACAATATCACACGAAACCCATAAACCAGAGGACCCTATTCTCCAAATCCTTTCCAAGCGATAGCGAACCGTATCATCAACTGCATTGATACCTTTAAACGGTGGTTGGCCCCTTGTATATGTTTGTAATACGGAGCTTATTATGTCAACATTCATTTCAATATTTCGTTACCCGGACAAATAGCGGGCACTATAAATAAAGCATGAAATCCGCCAGATTTTTTTTTGTAATTGCATCTTTGTGTTAATATTGCGTCCCTATTTTCACAGATTATTGTAATCAAGAATAGATATTCGTACCCAATATTCGTTCCGTTATCAAAAAATCTGGAATTATATACAACCTGAGATACATTCAATTGTTTATCTCACCATGGACTCGTTAAAATTACCAACTACCGCGGCCAGGGCGAAGGCTTTCACTGCTCCTGACTCATTAATCTTCCCTCAAGGAATAGACAGTGAAGGTCAAGCAAATGCCCAAACTGCATCGCAAGATGAAGTGAAAATTAAGAAAGAAAACTCTGTCCCATTGGCAAATGATTTTATAGAACCAAAGCAAGATGAAGATGATGGTGCAACATCTGGTATAGTCCCAACTTTACAAAATATCGTTGCCACCGTCAATTTAGATTGTCGTTTGGACTTAAAAACAATCGCCTTACATGCCCGTAATGCAGAATATAATCCTAAACGTTTCGCTGCCGTAATTATGAGAATTAGAGAACCAAAGACAACAGCTTTAATCTTCGCCTCCGGTAAGATGGTTGTCACTGGTGCTAAATCTGAAGACGATTCTAAATTGGCTTCAAGAAAATATGCCAGAATTATCCAGAAATTGGGTTTCAACGCAAAGTTTACCGACTTCAAGATCCAGAATATAGTTGGTTCTTGTGACGTCAAGTTCCCAATCAGATTAGAAGGTTTAGCTTTCTCGCACGGAACTTTCTCGTCCTATGAACCCGAATTATTCCCTGGTTTGATTTATAGAATGGTGAAGCCTAAGATTGTCTTGTTGATTTTCGTTTCTGGGAAGATTGTTTTGACTGGTGCTAAGCAAAGAGAAGAAATTTATGCAGCATTTGAAGCAATCTATCCTGTGTTGAGTGAATTCCGTAAATCATGAACACTTGTTACGACCCCATTTCTCCTCCTCCAACTTTATTCTTCATTGTATTATATTCGTTTGAAAACAACAGCATTTTCATTCACTTTTAGCATTCACACCATCACAAACAGGAGACTCGAGGAAAATCAAACAATATCAACCAGAACATGAGGGTTTCTGTACCATATTCTTTCTATAATTTATTTCATGACGAGGGGGCGAATCTTATCTTTTTATTCATTTTCATTCAACTCATTAGATCGGGTTTCAAGTTGCATTTTATGAAGGGATTTAGGCAAAAGGAGTCTCAAGAGTAACCATTCCACTTCTTTTAAGATCTTTATAGATTAATAATATTTTTCGAGGATTCACGATACTGTAGTTTTAAGCCTTTGGATTTACCATTCCAAAAAAGTTCTTGATCGATTTCTGTTTATCTGCTGCAGTGGGTTTCTTCCTGCTAATGTATACGAGTTTAGCAGGACGAGTGCAAACGGGAGCAGCAGCATCACCCAGTACTTTTATATCAACATCTATGCAAGCTCTTTGCCTCTTTATACCAAATAGAGAAGCAATATCTCTGGCTTTAGATAGATTGTAGATATACTTTGCTTCGAAGTCTAACCTAATGTTTGGAGGTTCATAAGTGGTATCATTCGAATCTTCGATGTCAAAATCGGTGAACATTGGACAATGATCAGAGCCTAGCAATGATGGCCAAATCGATGCATCTGAGATCGTTCCAAGTAAATCAGGACAACTCACAAGACATAAATCTATGCGAGAGCCATAGTTTACAGCTCTAGAATTCGTCAACGTATTCCAGACGGTGAACATTTTCAACTTTCTACCCTGCCAATAACGTGTTGTATCATACAAAAACTGGCTATTTTTATGAATTGATGGTTTTAATTCCATGTCATACTTTAAGCTTGGCCAGACGTAATCATTTAATAGCTTTCTAGCAGGCGTAGACGATTTGAATTCAACGCATTGTTCATAGTTTGCAGATTCAAATGATGAACCTGATTTAAATGATAAATTAGGTATCAAATTAGCCTTTTGTAATTCATTAATTGTATCGGCATGGTCGATAAGATCAAGTGAAACATTAATATCACCCATAACCAATACTTTCTTCCCCATTTCAGTTAACTTCTTGCATCTCCGTAACATTACAGACAAAAAGGTTAATCGGAATTCTTCTCCAGCTTCAGTAGCCATGGAATTAGCTGGACAATACAAAGCAAATACCACTAAGTTGCATGCCAACTCGATGACGACGCATCTTCCTTCCAGATCTAACTGTAGTCCTAGATCCTTTGAAATTTCTTCCAGATACCCACCGATTGAATCTTGAGAATCTCTATAACCAACACCACCACCGCTTGATAGGTAGCCAGTTATGCCCTGTTCTGCCTTCAAGACAGTCAAGTGCTTCCTGACTTGAGGGGTATCATCATCTGTAGGGATCCTGACAAATAATCCAACACCGCTATAACCTTTCTTAGCCACAGGAAGTGAAATGAAGGATTTGTAGTTGGTCAAATGTCCTATCGCAGGATAAACAGTGGAGAGAGTACTTTGAGAAAGCTTCAACTCTTGTAGTGTTATAATATCAGCATGCATAGCTGCAAACATTCCATCTAAATCTTGATCTTTAAGATTGTTCCATGGGTTATAATTGAAAAGTGTCTTTATACCGTTCACATTGAAGGACACATATCGTACAGTTCGTTTCCCCAAATTCTTCCTTTTCACTTCAGACAAGGAATTAGCTAGTAGGTCAGGCAAGGACACATTGGGATTGTCATTGCCCATGGAATCTTTGACAGTAAATACATCAACCATAGCTAAATCTTTTAAAGAAAATGATTATGGAAGGAAATATGTTTTTTGCAATGCGACGGATGAAGCATTGGTAAGTAGAATTGAGTTTGGCAGCCTTCATGCCTCATATAATGAAAATGAGATAGAATTCGGAAGCCTTTGGGAGCTGTGGATCTGGAGTTTGTATCTGAATGTAAGGATTCGGCTTCAAGACTGGCAGTAGGTCCAATGAAGACACCCAGTTCGTGGTAAACTCAAATGGCATATATTAGATCCAATTGACTTTTAACCTATCACTAGATATAGACGAAACTACTGCTGTTATTGATTCCCAAGAGACCCTGTAGTTCTATATTGACGTTTAGACAACATTCGATTAAGTAGCACCTACGCGGAAATGCTTTAAAAGAGCGATAGGTGTAAGTCAAGCGTAAGTGTATTAGCAAAGCCAGTACAACAGACGGGCAACAATAAGAGACAGAAAGAGGACATAATGACATGAGGAGACTGCTGACACACAGATCAGTATCATAATGCCCGTTTTGAACACATAGGAGAATAAAAACTCACCTTTTAATGCACAATTTTCTCTTCTTTAGACAATTGTCTCTCGTTGAGTGAACCTATTTCTTGCATCCAGTCGAAGAAATATCCACACCCATTCTCCACTTCAAGTCAAGAAGCTTTAATATGCGTCCACATGAACCCACTAACCATATATCCCCTTAACATTCCTAATATCCCATTCCTAATATCCCATTCCCGCTTCATCGATCTCATCTTATTGTCTAGCACTTCATGGACTTAAATAGCCTGCAGTGCTTCAACTGAACGCAACAACGAGCCAAATCAACTCCTTTTATTGAACGATCTTATTTTTTAGCCTAAACACTGTATCAAACACTGTATCAAACCCTTAGCTTTCGATTCATTTGATCTTTTCATGATGCCATGACTGTTTCACAGCAAATTTGTCATTGCACCCTACTTCCTACTGTCTTCACTGTTCACAACCTATACCCCAAATTTTTCAAACTCTTCATCCAAGATCCCCAAACTACCCATGAAACCACCTCCGTGTACCAACCACCCTAGATGCTCAAATAATACACATGCCCCTTCATGCCTCCATCCTTGTGTCAGCATTCATTCTTTCATTGCAGATTAGGATGACAAAGGAAATTTTTCACTTTTGTTCGTGTCGCATATCGCTGCAAGTAACTGAGACGTGTGGCATATGTGTCAATTAAAAGACGCGTCCTTTCTGGATCGATAAGGAATGGAGACGAATCTAGATCGAATGCTAATCCGATTCCATGGCAGAATTCGAGATTTGTTCATTAATTCTCAGATGAATTCTGTGCAAATAGAACATGGTGGGGGTTAAACGTCTCCCCATGGAGTTGGCAGTATTGTTCACCAAACACTTTGTTTAGCCATACGCTCTGACATACACTGTATAGCTGCACTTTTACCAAATTTCCACGTTTTCTTCACTTCCACTCCTCGTAGTCTTCCAGTTCCATTACCCCCTAATCCCTCTCTCCTTTCTTCCACCATCACCTCCTTCACAATACCCTGCCTCAGGCTTCTGCGGTCGCAATATTTTTTTTGAAAAGTCGTCATTGGGACTCGAGAAAACCCACTCGAAAAGTGAAAACGAATAAACAAAACGGGTAATCGACTTCTTCTTCTGCTTCAACTCCACTCGCTAGACACATCCAAGATGGCAATGATAGACACAGAGACTTTCATTAAGAATTCACCATTCAGGTTGTCGCACAACGATTCGTCTTCAACATATAACTTATCTAATACTACGCCCGATTTACTCAAGTTTCAATTACAGGAGCAGTACAGAAATAAATTGAATGAATTGAATGAATTGAATAATGCTGGCCAAGACACACCAAAGAATATCGAGAAATCTAATTCAAACTCAAAGTTCTTGGAAGACTCCTTCAATTCACATCTCCAATCCAATTTGGATTCAGGCAATATCACCTTGAAGAACGAATCCCCTCCAACATCCGGCAGCACCACCCCCAGCTGGGAAGGTGAAGATTTTGAGATCGATTCGTTCATCTTGAACAAGTCCAATAGCCCTTCGTACTTGAACTTGAAGGTATTGATTGAAAACTCAATCTTAGACACATCGAAAATCAATAAAGATGCCATCCTTTCGTTGTCCTCCTTAAAGAACTTAAAACGTTTAATCGAGGAAAAGATCGATTTGAAAACATACCTCGTTTCAAAAGTGACTATATCTCATCTGTTCATTTCAACTATCATATTGAAGAAATCAGAATATCACGAAACTGATGGAGACTCGGATGAAGACTCCGACGAAGACGATATCCTCGATGCAAATCTCTTAATAAAGATCTTGAGAATGAATACTTCCTTACAAGACCAACTACTTAAGGTCAACTCGGAATTAGAGGAATTGACCCTTAAGTTGAACAATCATAATTTATCATGTTTAGTGTTGGGCTATGTTGAAGATGTCAAATTATCTTCGTCTCTTTCGAATAATTTCGCTAATGAGAATTCATCTTCCTCCGCTTTAGATGCAAACCTTCAAAACATGTCTTCACCACTTTCGTCACCTAGAAAGTTACTTAATTCACCTCAGAGAAAGTATTCAGCTGACATTCTTATTAAACAATTCGATTCGTTGTTTTCTCATATTGCTTCCGTGGCCGTCCAACACAACATAACATTGCCTGCACCACCATCGCTTCAAAATGCCGAATCTATAGAATCTAGAACAAAATGGGCTCAACAGTGTATAGATGCTGTTTTGTTGAACAACCGAAGTAACGGCACAGCAAACACAACAGTGGATACCTCATTTTCAACATCTCCATCTTCATCATTATCGTCAAATAAACCAAACTCAGAAAAGACAATTTCCCAATATCCAACTTCGTTCAATGATTCTTCATTCTTTTCATCCGGTGCTTCATTGAAGTCCAATAGCCCAATTGTGAACGAACGCATAATTGCAGAATACAAAACAGCTTTGAATGACTTAAGATTCTCGCATCAGTTCCTTACAAAAGAATATGAATTATCTAGAGATAGTTCCATGAAACTAATTCATGATTACCGCAAGAAGATCTCCCACATGGAGAAGGAAATTGCGAAATTGAAATCAGCAAATATACCTTCAATGACAGGGAGCTCATCTCTCGGTAATATTCATCTAGATAATCAATCATTGAATCTTCTACAGTCGAACCATAGCAGTATAAGTGGATCCATCTCATCCTTGAACGGCGATTACGATTCGACGATGTCAAAAGATAAAGAAATCTCGAAACTCCGCAAAGAGTTGAACTTGTTGAAAATCGACAAGTTGGGTATAAAGACTAATGCAAATGGAAGCAATTTACATATAAATTCTCCACATATCCCAAGTGAGCCAGCTAGCCTGACTTCGCCAACCTCGTTGGTAACTAATTTCCACAATCATATTGATTTAAATTCAAACTCCAATATCCTGAACGTACCTGGAGAGATAAATAATGGGGATGAAGACGATGATATCCATCTGATTATCAGCGTGTCTACAAGACCAACTTCTATTAGTGGATATGCAAGTCTTGGTGGTAGTGGATCAGGTGGAATGAGCAATGGCATCTTGAGAAAGGAATTCAAGAAAATCGTAAGTGACATGCATGATCAATACGATATTGAATTGAGTGAAGAAAGAATACGGAGAAGAAATTTATTACAGGAGTATGAGAAGTTGAAGTTGAAAGTTTCGGATCCGTAGTGATCGGCGATGGTCAATGCCTGTACATCCACATAATCGACCTAGGGTCCCCGTTTCTGCCTTGATATTTATTCTTTTACTACCTTGAACTGCTGTACTTATAGTGTCTTCAACTTACGTACTCTGTAACTTATATATTGCTTGAACCCTTCGCTTCTTTCCTTTCTTGTGTATTAATTCATTTTATTTCGTATACTACAACTTTTTGATCCTATCTGCAATACACGTAGTCCTTGTACGCGTTCGCTTATTTTCACAACTATTTCACATTGAAAACCCCAGCTCATGGATGGACAACCATGTACTGAAATGCTGAATGGCTCCCATGATATAGACCAAGGTGCTGCGAAAATGGAGTCTTCTAGTAACCTGATCCAGTCATACCAAGAAATGTTCCAACAAGGGTTTCAATCTGTTAATATTCAGCACCAAAATGATGTATGTGAAAATGACATGAAGCCACAAGAAGAACCTCCATCATCTCACAATGCTTCTAGTCCATTCAAACCTTTGTCATTAGACCAGAGGAAAACACTTCAAAAGATAAATGGTGCTACTTTTCAGGAATTCGCTAGAAACCAACCTATAAAACGTCTGCAAGTGGTCGAAAGTGATGATGATTCACCAGACCTACCTTTCATACAAGCGATGCTGCCCGATCAACAAATACCACCTTCACTGAGTGAAATTTCTGCTACTATGTTATCGTCTCACCACGTTAAAGAAAACCCAAACGATATTCAATTGGTTTTGCATAACCTATTGGCAACCACTGACTACTTTCTTGCAGCTGCTCACAAGGCTGTCACTCAGACGAACTTAGAAGGGGGCTGTGAAAACTATCATAGGTTGATCAAAACTGCGATTAAATCATTGCTAATATTGATCAAGAAGTACGAGCAACATTTGGATCCTCAAATGGAGCTGTATGCTCATTATAAACTAGGTAAGATCTACTTTGAAGAAACTGAAAATATAGAAAAAGCAGATGAATATTGCAACAGGGCAGTTGCAATTGCAACCAGGAATAACATCATGATGATTAGATTCCAAAGTGAGTTTCTTTCCGCCCAAATCCTAAGCAAGACAAACTTGAACTTGCTCTCAAATTACTTAAATGAGAAAGTCAATACATACTTATCACTAGGATTGACTGACTATGCGAATCTATTTCAGTTATTTCAAATCAATAATTTATTGATATTAGATCCATCCACAGGACTTATACTATTGCAAGATATAACAAAGAGTCCAATCCTCGATCCTTTGTCAAGAGTGCTATGCTTGCTCTACCAAAGCAATTTACACCTATACAGAGGATCTCCCATGCATTCCCACTATCTACTCGTGGAAACAGAGAATTCATTAAGTAGCATTTCTAACATACCACCTCAAATACTTGCGATGTTGTACCTCCTGAGATATCTCAATTTCATCCAAACTAATAATGTGGTACAAGCAAAAGAGTACATGCAATTGATCAGCAACTTCATGGTCCAGCAGCAAAAGCTTAGATGGACCACCTGGAAAGATGATGGTTCCTTCAAAATATCTGTTAGCTTAGTATCTTATAATGTTTCATGGTTGAATTCAGATGAGTTCGTTGTTATGTTTTATTTCTTAACAGGAGTTAATTTGTTGAATGAAGCTTCCAATGGAAAAAGAAAGGCAAAGAAAGTATTTGATAAATGCTTGCAAATAATTGATAAGCAGTTGAATGATTTGTCTGGGGTTAGTACACGCAACTTTGCTGTTTCTCATTTAAGGCATTCTACGTTGAGATTGAGGTATATTAAGTTTAATATCAACTTCTATCAAGCATGGATGGGTTTTATTTGCAATGAAGAAAAAGCTACCAATCACCTCAATGAATTTATGCTTCAATATAATAAAGGGTTTGGAAATGAAGAATTGTGCTATTACAAGACTATGGTGCCGAAGATCTTATATTTATTTGCTGTCTATTATCATTTCAAAGGAGACTTACAGGCCGCAAAGTATTATTACTTAAAAGTAAGGAATTTGAGATCATCTTCTCGTGCCAAAATCCTAGTTTCTTCGCTACAATTGCAACTTGGAATTGGTCCTGAAACATTACAAGCCCAGAATGAATTTAGCGAGTTGTTTATATACTCGACATTGCATTTATTGACCTTGAATGAGTATGAGACTCGTGAGATTTCAAAAGTGTCCAACACCAGTTCAAAGCTAAACACTTACTATAAACTTCGACATTTATTGCATCAGGATTTAATTCGGGCTTTCCAGATACAGAACACCTCCAATAGCTTTACATTAAACTTTACAAATTCAAATGATTTGCTCAAGTTGACCTATCATCTCCTTTTGAATATCTTCAACGATTCAAATCAACAAGATGCTCAGTCTATGCAACAACTAAATACAACAAACTCTGTGTTGCTTCTGGAAATGGCGAACTCAGTGAGCAATCTTCAGAACGCACCGTACTTCCCTTTCATTGTGAATCTTATTAGCTACTTGATTTATATTGGAACAGATAATATGGAGCAGAAGAATATCTACTTGTCCAAATGCCTATCGATAATCTCTTCTTCCTCTGATTCAGACAACGATAAGATTATTAACATATTCATATTGAGAAGCTTGGTACAACATTTCAGAAGTACTGGTGAAAACGACAAGACGAGCATGGCCGAGTTCCAGTTACAGTTCTTTTACAACGCTTTAAACGATAAGTTCAAGTTTTTAGCAGGAAGCATAGTTTACGATTAAATTTTTCATGATATAGTATTTTAAATTAAATGTACAGAGAGTATTATATAAATGTATATAATTATACAACGGCAACAACAAAAACAGAGGTGACCTCAATCTTGGAAGTACAGTGGGGAGATGTTTGAGAACATTTAGTATGCATATTACTTCTTAGACTTCTTAGACTTCTTTTCAGAATCGTCGTCGTCTTCGGACTTTCTCTTCTTTTCCTTCTTTTCCTTCTTTTCCTTCTTGTCTTTCTTCTCTTTCTTTTCCTTCTTTTCCTTCTTTTCCTTGTTCTCTTCTTCAGCCTTTGGTTCTTCAACTTCTTCAATCAAGGTCTTCTTTGGAAGTTGTACTTCCGGAGCAACCAACTTAGATTCTGGAACAGCTGGGGCAGGGGTGTCGTCGTGATCCTTGTAGTCCTTCTTCCAGTTTTCTGGGGTACTTTCGTTGTTTCTACCGTATTTGTCCAACTTACCGTCAGCCTTCAATTGCTTCTTCTTTTGAGCGACAGGTCCGAGACCCCATCTTCTTGGGTAAGTGTCACGTTCCATAATACATCTCTTGACCTTGGCGACAACACCATGGTCACATCCTTGCAAATCAACAGTGGTCATTTGAGCAATACCAATAGCAATGGCTTCACCCTTGGTGGTCATTAAGACTACTTCGTCGTATAATTCAATACCTTCTTCGTAGCGCAATAAACCTGGGATCATCAATTTGGCACCGTAACAAACTGAGTTTACGGCGGAATCCTTGACTACAATTCTCTTGTAACCAACGAGCAAAGATTCCAAAGGTTGGATGATCTTCCTTAAGTAAGATTCATCTCTAGTGTTATCGTAAACGTATTGGGCATCCAAGACATCATGTAAGGTAACCAAGTTGTCGTTTTCACCCATAGCACCGGATCTGACACGACGTAATTCTTGCATGTGACCACCAACACCTAACAACATACCCAAGTGAACACACATGGTTCTCATGTAGGTACCAGCTTCACAAGAGGCCCAGAAAACACCCAAACCTCTCTTGTTATCAAACTCAATCAAGTTAGAGTCGTAAATGGTTCTAACTCTTAATTGTCTCTTGACAGCAGAGATCAAAGGAGGTCTTTGGAAAAGGGCACCAGTCAAGTTTTCCAACGATCTGGCCAAGTCCTTAGAGTCCTTCAACTCTTCATGTAATCTGACGATACATACATATTCCTTACCAGCACCTTGTTGTGACTTGACTAATCTAGTAGCACGGTCAACACATACAATCAAACAACCAGTGACCTTAGGATCCAAGGTACCAGAGTGACCGGTTTTCTCGACTCTTAAGATTCTCTTGATCCAGGCAACAACTTCGTGCGAGGATGGGTTGGATGGCTTGTCTAAGTTGATAACACCAGACGAAACATATGATTTCAAGTCTCTCTTTAATGGAGTGGAACCAGATGGGATAGGAGTGTAATGTCCACTTCTAACCAACAATTTATCGTAGTTCTTCAACAACAATGGCCATTCAGAGGTGTCATTGGATGGAGTGACTGACTCAGGCTTGATAACGTAGTCTTCAGACATGGCGGCTTAGTTCTATGTAATGAAGTGTTGGAAGAGGAAGTGACTTTAATAATTTTCTCTATCAATTTTTCTTAACGAGATGGGACTGAAAATTTGACTGGAGAACTCAAAAAAAATTCAGTACATCGTGCGGCTCGACGAGAAGTTCCTAAAAGGGACGGCAGCATAAGCAAGAGGGTGGAGAGTACTAGTACGGGTGGAGTGTACTATCGATAGCGAGTTCCAACCAGGACATTATGTATTATTACTACGTATGAATTAACGGAGCCATCTACGTCGTTCTTGGTGGGTTCTTGGTGGGTTGTGGTACGTTATAACTACCCTTGGTGAACCGTATCAAGACCCAAAACATTAGCAATCTCGTTCTTGGTGAGCTCCAACCAAAACAATTCTCTACCTAGGTTCCTGACTGTTTTGACACACACAGTCAATCTGTCGTCGTTGATAATCTCAGGCAGTGAATGAAAATTGCCTCCAATTAGGTTAATCGTGTCCTTTATTGCTTTGATCTCCAGTACAGACTCGTATAGTTGTTTAACCATCGGCAGATCAGGTATGATTATATCATCAAGCATGATACTTTGAGTTTCGCTGATGAATACTCTATCGAAATGCTCATTGTTAAATGTGTCCAACTTTTGAAGTTGGGTGTTCAAGTTAGTCAATTTGGTCAATTGTTGTTTCAATTGGCTTAAATGGTCATCTAAGATTTGCGAATTACCTTTTGCTTTGTCGAAATGCAGCAGTAACTGCGTGTAAAGAGCATTGACTTTCGCTTCATTTTGCTGAATCTGAGGCAATAGAATATTGATACTGTCGTTTTGAAGCAATACGTTGATGTTCTCAGAAAGCAACTGTAGAAGTTCATTGTTTATCGATGAAATCTTTACTGACGTTCTATCATCGTTGTCCACTAGATCCGCAGGTGTTTTTCTCTGTGGGAGACTATCTATATCTTTGGGGGGCGAAAGAGATGATGCTTCGGAGCTCGGGTAAGGAACACGTTGGTAATCATAATTGGCGTGGCTTGGTGGTTGGAGATTTGTCGTATGCTGGTGATAAAGGGGTTGCTGGTACTTTGGACCTTGGTAATCTGGGGCCAATTGATTCGGAACTGGTTGATTAAGTGTCTGCTGGTGGTTTGGAGCTTGTTGGTGATGTGATACTTGCGGGTGACTATGACCATGTACCTGGTTTGGTATACTTGAGTAGTCGTAGTTCCTTTGGTAATCGGGACTCTGGTCTTGCCCTTGATCGTACGACAGTTGGTATGTCATCTGCAGCTGCAAATACTCACTTCTTTCGGAGGGCAAAGGAAGTGGAGCTTGGTATTTTAGAGGGATTGATGGGTTACCATGTGATTCACCGAGAGGAACCTTTGCTGGTTTTGGGGGTAGATGGGGGTCATCTGACGAAGTGCCTGTGTTTTGTCTGGGAGAGTAAGGACCTGTGTTTTGTCTGGAAAAGTAAGGTCCTGTGTTCTGGTTATTATGATCTGCGTTCTGTATTTCTCCACCCGGTGGAACTCTTTCAGTTTGGTGTCCAACTGCTTCATCAGCTAGTCTCACCCCACCATAGCCTTCTACAATAGGAACATCTCTAACTACCAGTTCTCCAACAATGTTCACCAAATTAAGCAAATTAAACCGCTGCAACGACTCTGAACTCATGCATTGGCCAAACCAATCACTCAAGTAAGGATGATAGAATTTACCCTGGGTATCAAAACAATTATTCGATTGCAAGTACCAATTCTTGGGGTGATCTGGTGCCACGTAAACAACAGGCAAACCGTTCAATTCGCCATGTGAGCGATGATTCACGTACGGATACGACAAAGGGACCCAAATCTCGAGCGGAACGCTGATTGAGTCGTTTATCTTAATGGTGGCAAACAAATTGATAACCAAGCTAGATTGACCATTGACACTGGAGGTGTGGACTTTGGTTCTGATTTTGAACTGGAGTCCTCTTTTCAAATGAACTTGAAGGAATTGGTACACATGGGCATAAACGATTTCTTTGTGAGTGTATTGGGCCTCTATAACATTGTACAACCAATTGGACACCTGCTTGGGAAGTTCAGCCATGCTTATCGAAGAAGCACATTTTAAGATTCAAAACGGGCAAAAATCAAATAAAAACGAGAACGAAATTGACCAGAAAAATTGGTCGTTGGAGGCTTCTTTCTTATCAACTAATAATAAAAGAACCATTATGAGTGGGTAAGTAAACAAATAGGACGAATGTGGGGGAAATCAAAGCGTTGAAATTACTAACAATTAGGTACACCGTCGTTGTCGTGTTTATTTTCACCGTTTCTTTATCGGTATTGGCATGGATCTTTGCCCCAAAGCAAAATAGAACGGTATGGAGATCATCTGTTATATTATGCTTAGCCATGTGTTATTTGATGTGGGCAATCACGTTCTTGGCGCAATTACATCCATTGGAAGCTCCTAGGAGGTCTGATATGAGACCAGAGAGAGAATAGTTGGTATTCGATCAAGTTGAACAAACACTCGTAACACTCGTTGACTACGCTTATTGGTCCAGAATGTTCAATGGTTTCACTTGTTATTCGATTCTGAGATTCAATATCAACTGTTCAAGCTAATCCATATACAAAATCTATAAAAATGAAGACTTCACTTCTTGTTGTACATTTAATACATTAATCATTTAGAATAGGTGTAATCTGGCAAAGGGGATATGTGTGATTAGAGAAGTACAGTACTATTGAAGGTGCTTAGTTGTTCGTACGACAATCCAAAGAATGTAGCACTATCGAGGACTCCCAATCATCGAGGACTCCCCACCAAAGCGAGTTCCGTCGCAATAGGTCCACCCCCCCTCCCGTGTAGCACCAACGACTCCACAGGCCATCTTCCATTAGATAAGACGCTCTATTAATTTAGCCCTACTCACGATGTCCGGGTAATTTTGTGCTTCAACAAACTTTTCACCTCTGCAGATCCCCTTCGTATAAGAAGAGAATTATCATTGCATCCTCCTCTTCTTTCCATAGAAGCAACCACTGCTACATCCTCTGGCGAGGGTCTAGTGGTGGCGATTTCATTCACTCCCGTTTCTGCTCCAAGGTCTCATCAATAGACTATTAGGATCCTATTTTTATACGGAGAAGATAAAGCCATTGAACGGCCCAAGACAATTGATACTTCGTCCATGGGCTGTTTGGTGGATCGTGAGGTTGACTTATCCGAGCGTGGATATCCATGTTATGTGGATATTCTGATGAGTTGCCACTACATTTTGTATTTGTAGAGTTATTGGGTGCAAGTTTGATAGCCTTGGGGTTGTCAATTTGCATTGAGCCCTTTCGTTCTGTCAGTTTAAACACCCTCCACTTTGAGGATAGACAGTTCTAGCTGGGCCTAGTCTCTGTGTTGATCTCATTCAATTTGAGCACCGTGGTGTGATCTCAATAGCTAGTTGCTATGCTATTCACTTCTAGTGAAAACATACGTTGTGGATTTTATAACTACTCCACTTGTTTCCTGAGTCTTCTTTCTCTTGTAACAAGATTCATTCCAATTCTTTCAACCTGCCTTGTCCTTACATACCCACCTCACTTCAATTTGCAGAAAACAACTTGTGTTTAAATGGAGTACTAGACATGGCCAATTCGAACACCAACAACCATTCTTATGCTACTAACTTCCTGGCAAAGGAGATATGCACCATCATGATGATGTCATAGTACACCGTTAGTTCACTGTTATCTTATGTTATTTACCAGTAATGAATCTGAGCTCAAGAAGGCTCAACTTCAAATAGAGATTTGTGATACCTTCTTCAAGCATATCGAACTCTCTTGTCTTGTACACCCTCTGCACAGACATGTTCTTGATATTGGCTCCAAATCCACTTGCAGTGCTTAATCCCTAGAGAACAAACTCAAAGAGAATTCGATCTAAGCATAACCAGTTTAGAAGCGCAGATATCGATGATGCCAGACTGACGAGCGTGTCCGCATGTTCTAACATCACTCAACAACACAAACCAAGAACTGTCCATGCGTACTCAATACGTGTACAAGAAAAAGCTAAATCATAATAAACAGACGAAAACAGTTGAATTGTTGAAATGTCGACACACTACATCTTGAGCTTCCACTCTAATAATAATGTGCGTCCGAAGCATCTTTCAACTTGGGCTCTGTTAAACTAAGCAAACATCAGGATGCTAATCTTGAATGATGCTGGAGTACACGAGAGACCTTTGCTTTCATTATTCGACAATCGTTTCGTTCTTTCTTGGGTGCCGCAATGGCAGATGCTTGGGACTCTGAAGCCAACGTATTTAGCTGGAAGGATCTTGTTAATGCTGCAAATACTTCGTATATTGTGAGTTATGGGCACCTAATAGAAGTGTTTGTGGGAGCAGTTTAACCCTTTAAACATGAATACCTACATAGAACCTTGTTGGGAGCTAACGTAAGTACTGCTTGTTCGGGAAATAGAACATCGAGGTTGCGAGACTGCAGCTGGACAAGGTATTACTCAATACCTACTAAGGCATCTTGATGAGAGAAGGGGCAATCAAGGGATCCCAACTTTAAGAAGTATTTGCATGTTTGAACAAACCATTAGGACTAATTCGACGTTTCCCAGACTAATCCTAAGCTAATACGCAAGTCTAACAGCCCAAATGCCCAAACTACTTAAAACACAGAAACCCAAGAAGAACCCAAAAAACTATAGGGAAACAAACAAATCAACAACTAAGCTTTATAACAGATGTAATTAGCGAACAATAAATGCTTATTATTTTAGTTCAACATCCATACCACTCCATTTTCAAAGGAATAACTACCGCCATTTTCTTTCACAAAAGTAACTTTATAACAGTCTCTTCGCAATCTTCTTCACGATCTTCTTCACAATCTTCTTCACAATCTTCTTCACAATAACCTTCTCTTCACAATCTTCTTCACAATAACCTTCTCTTCAAAATCTTCTTCACAATAACCTTCTCTTCACAAACATTCCTTCTGTCAGATCTTCCTTCAGATCTTCCTTCAGATCTTATCTCATATCTGTCCCCTTTCCTCACAACCTCTTCCCTCTTTCGTGTCTTTTGTACATCAACTAGGAGACTTTTGCGGCAATAATTGTCGAACATCCTCCACCATTGTGACACCCTATATGCACCAACTCCAAAAATCTCGTATTTTAGGTTTGCAATATATCAATCATGTTATTTTTATTAGCGGAGTTTCCTAGAGATAATATTTAATTACTTTTTACGCACATTATTTTGTATCGAGATCCTCTTTATCGACTTAGTTTCAATGGTGTAGCAGAGAGGTCGAGGGAGAAAAGAGAAGCTTTCACTTAATGATATAAATACTGCAAATATTCCGGGGAATTACGAGTGTCTAGTGCCACACATTCTTTGAACAAATGACAGAGCCTTACACAACATTCGTTGATTCCACATTCCTTGACCTCTATTATTCGAAGGATAGACCTTCGGTGTTGCAACACAATGAAGTTTTATATCTTCAGCCATTTAGGGATAACATCAACCTTCATGTTAAGTTTGGTGGTTCTGAAGTGGGCAATCAGCAGGTGGAACAGATGCAACAACTGCAACAAGCGCAGCAACTACTGCCACTGCAACAACTACAACAACTACTGCCACTGCAACAACTACAACAACTACTGCCACTGCAACAACTACAACAACTACTGCCACTGCAACAACTACAACAACTACTGCCACTGCAACAACTACAACAACTACTGCCACTGCAACAACTACAACAACTACTGCCACTGCAACAACTACAAC
>JAJMSH010000106.1:0-21582 GCA_030558315.1 Kodamaea suecica
CCATAATTGACCAAAGCAGAATAAGTGCCAAATAGGTAAACGTGGAGGTTACTTCACATTAATATTTACATTATTTAACTTTATATTTATTTAATATCAATGATATCATATTCATTTGCTATATAAGCTCAATTAGTAGCTACAGTTTCATTATCATTAACATTATGATTCGTAATGTTATAAATTGATTTAATAACGATGAAAAGTCCACATGCGTAGGTTAGAGCCAAGGCAATCCCCATTGGGGGACGTTGAATATATATAAATTCAACTCCTGGTGTAGAAAACCACGAAACTTACATCTGATCAAGCCTTCTAAATGCCAGTCACTTAAAGGTTGAGTCCTTCAAGAAATATAAAGCTCTTAAGCTGAGTGCGAAGCACTTTGATACAATTTTGCTCTAAAAAGGTTGAAATTAGTCCATTTTAGACATTGTCCTTTGGGATTGAAGTGTGGCCAAAGGAGGTGTATTGGGTGCAAAATATCATATTCATATCGGCATATGTAAAAAGACAGATACATCGGTTCTGCTTCAGACAATGATGCCGTATTCTAGTTTTCAAGTTATTTTACTATAATAAACGAAACCAAGCATTCTTGCAATAATTAGATATCCGAACTGATACACTTGGAGAAACACAATCGAAAAGTTGTCCTTCATAGTCTCTTAGACCAGACTAGCAATCCAAAAGTCAATACAGATGACTCAGTAAATGCTACTAAATATTTGACAAATGCAATTGAAAAAGACTTTTGCATTTACCTTGTTTCTACCTAGTGCACCGAACAGCTCCACTATGATGGTGATGTCTTCTCTATACTCTTGAATTTTACCCTTTGTCACAGAAGGAAACATTTTACGAGAAAGTCAAAGCCCGATAACTTGCAAATATACAGCGATTATACCTTCATATGAGATTACACTTTTCCGGCTTCTTATCTCAGCCTATCTGCTGTCTCTTGCATAAAGTGCTGATGAAGGACCAAGTACGGCGATACACTTCAAAAATTTCACCAAATATTCTGACTCTTAACCTACGACCACATCTCTTGGTTACTTTAATTTTCTTTCAAATTATCGATGAGATCCAAGTACTCTTCTCCTAATCCACCTACAACCATGGCTAATAAACGAACGGTAACTCAAACTATTGATCAGAAGCTATATGACTTCATTCATGACTTGCTTGAGTCTAAAAGTGAAGAGAAAAGAGCTTTAACAGCTGAGAATGGAGATAGTGAGTGCGATGATCCACTCTCTAAGTTAGCATCAGCTAATGACTTAAGAGTAAGCGAGATACTAGAATATGTGCAACTTAAAGACTTTCAAATGAGAAGAACAAAACGTGTTCAATTGGAAAAGGCCATAACTGCGGTTTTGAAGATTGTCGTTGATGAAGAAAATGCTTATATCGAAAGCATTAGACCTCCCAAGGTTGAAGGAGATGAATTCGAATTAGATTCAGATTTCGATGGTTTGGACGAGACGAACGTGATGGAAGTAAAGGACTCTAATTCTTTAAACCGTTCAGTCACTTCATTGTGGAATATACGGTCAGAGGAGACAATCACTAACAATGTTGGGCGCAAGACCGATTCTCGGGGTAATACACAAGGTTCCCAATTCAACAGTTTAAATCAACAAAATTCTGAAGAAGCTTCAGCTTCTAAAAAGAGATCTAATAAGGATGAACCAGCACAGCAGATTGTGAAGAAACGTAAGAGTAAAATCGATCATACTCCGCCTAAAACTACTTTGTCTTCCCTTGGTGGGTTGGAGAGTATAACCATACAATTGATGGAACTTGTTGGTTTACCTATACTACACCCTGAAATCTATCTATCTACAGGAGTAGAACCTTCTCGTGGTATCTTATTGTACGGTCCACCAGGATGTGGTAAAACTACAATTGCAAATGCTCTTGCTGGAGAATTACAAGTACCATTCATTAATATATCCGCTCCTTCAGTAGTTTCTGGAATGTCTGGTGAATCCGAAAAGAAATTGAGAGAGATTTTCGAAGAGGCTAAGACGTTGGCTCCATGTATCATCTTTGTTGATGAAATTGATGCAATCACTCCTAAAAGAGATGGTGGTGCTCAACGAGAAATGGAAAGAAGAATCGTAGCCCAAATGTTAACATTAATGGACGAGCTCACCTTAGATAAGACCGATGGTAAGCCAGTGATCGTGATAGGTGCTACGAATAGACCAGATTCATTAGACCCAGCCTTGAGAAGAGCAGGTAGATTTGACAGAGAGATATGTCTCAATGTACCAAATGAAGACCAAAGATGCGCAATATTGGAAACAATGACAAAGACGCTTAAAATTGATAGAACTGCTGAGTTTAACTTCAAACAGTTGTCAAAGATGACCCCTGGGTATGTTGGCGCCGATCTTAAGAGTTTAGTGACCGCAGCTGGTATTGCAGCTATTAAAAGAATCTTTGAGAGTATGAGTGAGGAGCAAGAGGAGATAATAGAAAGAGAAGTTGAAGAGATCGACGGGGGAAGTATCGAACTACTTGATGATTCAGTAAATCAAAACGGTAACCCCTCGGAGAAGAATGGTGACTCGATGGATATCGACTCTGCCACCACCACTACAGATGAAAGCACAATAAAAAACACGACAACTCCTCTCCAGAGATTTAAAAGTAAGTCTGTTATTGAGAAGAAATCTACAATTCAAAAATTTCTCTTACACCATCCAGATCCATTAACTGAAGAGCAATTGTCGCCATTAAGCATCACATTCCAAGACTTCATGAATGCTTTACCTACTATTCAACCAACTGCTAAGAGAGAGGGATTTGCAACTGTTCCAGATGTAAGCTGGGCCAATGTGGGTGCTTTACATAATATCAGAATGGAATTACACATGTGTATTGTTCAACCTATCAAGAAACCAGAATTGTACTTGAAGGTAGGTATTTCTGCTCCAGCTGGTGTCCTTATGTGGGGACCACCAGGCTGTGGTAAAACTTTATTGGCTAAAGCTGTCGCAAACGAATCTCGTGCTAACTTCATTTCAATTAAAGGACCTGAATTGTTGAACAAGTTTGTTGGTGAATCTGAACGTGCTGTTAGGCAAGTCTTCCAAAGAGCTCGTGCATCTGTTCCATGTATTATATTTTTCGATGAATTGGATGCACTCGTACCACCAAGAGGTGCTTCTTTGACAGAATCTAGTTCCAGAGTTGTTAACACTATGTTGACAGAGTTGGATGGATTGAACGATCGTAAGGGTGTTTTTGTAATTGGAGCTACCAATAGACCGGATATGATCGATCCAGCCATGCTAAGACCAGGTAGATTAGACAAGACTTTATATATCGAGTTGCCCACTGCTCCTGAACGGTTTGAGATTTTGAAAACTTTGGTTAGAGCCAACAATACTCCAATGGCTCCGGACGTTGATTTGCTCGCCGTTGCAAATGATAATCAATGCAGAAACTTCTCGGGTGCTGATATGTCTTCTTTGTTACGAGAGGCTGCTGTATTAGCGTTGAAGAAGAAGTTTTTCAAGGGCCAAAAGATTCTGGACTTAGATGTGTCTGGCTATTACGAAGGGGATGAGGATGCTGATGCCAAAGATATGGAGAATGAGATCTGCGTAACGAACGAGGATTTCAAGGATGCTTTGATGAGCATTAAACCAAGTGTGAGTGACAGAGACAGAGCCAAATATACGAAGTTAAACAAAAGAATGGGCTGGAGCTTGATGGAAGAGGTACAAGATGAACACAAAGCAGCTGCTCCAAATGGGCCTAGTACGGATGCTGCTGACATCTGAGTCTCAAACGATGATGATAATGTGGGCACTAACAAAATAGATTATAGAAATTTCCATAATAATAGATAAAACTAAACATGAAGAAATATGTCAGACGTTTACTGAAACTCGAGAGAGAGAACTTACTGCTAATTTCCTTTTCATTAGAAACGATTACCAACTGATGATGGTATTTTTTTGACATTACTTGCTGTGTTTCCAATAAAGCCAATCGTTGTAGCGAAGTACAACGATGGTGTTAGCAAATGTTCTTGGAAGTCCCAATGTGGTCTTTTTTTGGCTGCAAAAAGTATACAGTGCCCATAAAAGAGCAGACGCACTTACCTCATGTATGATCAAGTGAATGTAATACAAGAACTAGTATAATTCGAAATGTATATATATTGAGCAGATTCTTCTTAAGTAGATAATCACCAAAGATATCATTCAGGTTATCAATAAAAATTATGCTTGCAATTCTTACCACATTATTAACCATTGCCATTGCGCTTGCTGGTGAGTGTACATCCATAAACAAAGCTGGTACAGTTGTATTCCCTCTATTATCGGATGATTCTACCATGTTAGGGGCAATGTGTATAGGTACTCCTCCACAGAAGATACCCATTGTATTTGATACTGGGACAAGTGATGCTGTCATACACTTTTCTCTTTTCGAACCATCCAAGTCAACGAGTTTCCATGATCTCAAGAATATTCAGTCTCATATATGGACTGGGTGAAGTTAATGGAACATGGGCTAAGGATAATTTACATCTCGATTCTAAAGTTTCCATTGATCAACTTCAATTTGGACTTAGTGAAAGCTCGAACAATTTAATGGCACTGTATGCAATTATTGGAATAGGTCTTCCCAAATTTGAAACAACATACTCCTCCCTGGAATGGTATTGAGTTTGAAACTAAACACACTTACTTCCCACAGGTACTTACATACACCTATGACAATTTCCCACAGAGATTGAAGAAACAAAAAGCAATTGATAAGTGCATGTACTCACTTTCTTTCTTTGATGGTTATTCACAGGCGAAGTATGTATTTGGTGGAGTTGATACTGCAAAATATGAGTCTTTGTTCAGTGTTCCAATCATTGAAAAGTCCATTGGGGATTGGAAGGGGTATCTGGAACCCTCATTGCTTGCTGTTGGATTGGACACCATTAATATAACTTCCAAAGAAGACTCACAATTGGCAACTTCCAAGAATTATGTCGCTTTAACTGATTCGGGAACCTTTCCAATGGTTGCACCAATTGAAATCATCGAGAATTTGGTTGTCGTATTGAATGGTACTTACGATGCTATGAATTTGGAGATCAATTTCAACTGCAATGAGGAGATATTCTTCGAATTTACCTTTGGTGGAGAAAATATTAAGGTAGGTGCTAACTCCTTGAGTGCAACGGATGATAATGAGTTATGCTACCTTATGATAATCCCTTCTCCTGATGAGTATGTTGTTTTAGGAACTACTTTTTGAGGCTGTGTACACCGCATGGGACTTAGATTTGATGGAGATTCTGTTTGGTAATCTGATTGATATTTCCAAATCCAATATTGTAGGAGTTGATGATGGTGAGAGTTCACCTAGCTCACATAAAGTTAAGGACTACAATACAACCTTCAATTACTCATGCGCAGATTTATATGAGTTGGACCCACGACCAATAAAGACAGATTAGTATTCGCTAAACACAAAAATATTGAACCAGCAAAGTCACCAAGTAGTCCATTTTCAATACCTTAGCAAAATTTTGTATTTCACATACCAAAACACTCTCCAGAATAGTAATCTTCTCTGTATAATTCCATATCAAGCTTTTCATGGGGTAATGCAATCGATTTTGTCTCGACCAATTGTCATCGTTTTTGTGCTTGCGATTACGAAAATTCCATCCAACATCTCGAAATTTCAAGAACTTGAATTCATAATTAAAACTTTTCATATTCATTACACTTACTGAAGATAGCAAACATGATTGAAATAGAACTTGGAATCGTTGCTGATATGCATGTCCATTTACGTGATGGTGAAATGATGGAGTTGATCACCCCAACTGTTAGAGAAGGTGGTGTTTCTGTTGTATACGTGATGCCCAACTTGGTTCCTCCAGTCACTACCATTGAGAAGGTCAAAGAATACCGAAGCCAACTTGAAAAATTATCCCCACATACTAAGTTCTTGATGAGCTTCTACTTGAGCCGTGAATTGACTCCAGAATTGATCAAGAAAGCGGCCAAAGATGGTTACATACATGGGGTCAAGTGTTACCCAGCTGGTGTGACCACCAACTCGAAGTATGGGGTAGATCCGAACAATTTCACTATATTCTATCCTATTTTCGAAGCAATGCAAGAAACTGGATTGATTCTTAACCTTCATGGTGAAAAGCCAAACTCAAAGGAAGAGACAGAAGAGATTCACGTTTTGAATGCTGAACCGAAGTTCTTACCAGCTTTAAGGAAATTGCATGCTGACTTCCCAAAGTTGAAAATCGTTTTGGAACACTGTACCACAAAGGAAGCGGTAGAGTTGATCAGAGAATTGAATTCTGGTAACACTGGCGAGGTATTTGTTGCTGGTTCTATAACTGCTCATCACTTATCACTTACAATTGATTCCTGGGCTGGAAATCCAATTAACTTCTGTAAGCCAGTTGCAAAGTTGCCAAATGATAGAAATGCCCTTGTTGATGCCGCGACTTCAGGTGAACCATGGTTCTTCTTCGGTTCTGATTCTGCTCCTCACCCTATCGAAGCAAAAAGCACCCATGTGGGTGTTTGTGCTGGTGTCTATACTCAGAGTCATGCAATTGCCTATGTTGCACAAGCATTTGATGCTGCTAACAAGTTGGAACATTTGCGCAAGTTTGTCTCTAACCATGGATTGGAGTTCTATAAGGCAAACTTGGACTTGAAGGATGTAGAAAAGTTGGAAGACAAAAAGGCTTGGTTGGTTAAAAGAGAAAATAACGTGCCTGAGGTAATCGGGGCCGGTACTTTAAAGGTTGTGCCATTTAAGGCAGGTGAGAAGTTAGATTGGAGTATTGAGTGGAGATGATGTGAAGGGATTACACGGGTGATTGTTAATGTCAGGTCCGTTGCTTCTTTCTCTTCGTTGTAAATAATGTATAACTCTTGTAACGCAGTCACTCGAATTTCCTAAAATCTATGCGCTATTTTATTTAATCTAATTTATATAACAACACACACAATCATAGTTGCCAAACCTAGAGTTTAATGGTTGTCCAGTATGTATGGGACTGAGCTTAAAGCTGTCAATTGCATTGCATAAAATTAATCTTGATACGAAATGTTATTTTTCAACATGTTAGCGATTTAAGCTACCAACGTTTGTAAAATGCTGATCCTCTATCGTTGAGAGACTCTGTGAACAAAGATAATCGAACTGAACAGCATCTGCGTCGAAACTTGAAGCGGACTCGTAAATTCGACATATCTTCGATGCATTTCGTCTCAAATACAAATACCAACATGCTAATGTGAAACCACAACAGTACAAACAGGTAGCGGTGAGCTCATTACCATGAAGCTATATTGGGAAATGTTTTCCAAAACTTCACATACTTACCTTATAAATTTCACGTAGTGCTGGTTGTTAGTCAAACAATTTGGGATAATTTGTTCAAAGATAGTGATGAAAGAGCAGTCGAATATCAGCGGCCGCATACCAACAACCCTTCCGCTTATTTGACGGACGGCAGAAACGGTCAATATAATGGAATGTAGATAATTTCCTTTTTCTGATATCTTATACATGTTTACTCATTTTTATTTTCCTGAGTCGGGAATCCCTTTGCGAGTCTTCGTTATCTCGTGAATATAGTTTTTATGAAGCGGGGAAATGGCCTGGTCATAATAGTATGAGGATATTTGATATTGTGTTTTTAATTGAAGCGTATACATGTACACATATCTGAATCAATCATGCCCAAGACTAGAAGCACCCTGAATCGACCTTGCTTATCTCTTGCACATCTTTGGACTCGCCCCACACCATAGTAACCACGCTACTAACCCGTTTTTTCCTAAGAGGAAATCCTTGTGTCAAACAAAAGCGTCAAGAGAAGGGTTCCCAAAAAGAAACGGCGATGCAGAAATTTGTAGATTGCGACAATTGACTATCAATGCTAATACAGCTAAAGATTGAAGTGACCTCTGAACGTCTTGGATCAACTGTCTGTTTTTCAAATGATATTAGGATTAACAAAGTAAAAGTTAGCGGCTACAATACGATCCAAAGGTGCGCACGTTCCCATTATGGATCATTAATTCTATTGGTGTAGATTGATTATCTTCTCCCTCTTTGGCTTATTGACGATTTCGCAGCTTGCTTCTTTGGCACCTACTCGAGCTTCAACATTGCTGCGATTATCTCAGATGGCGATCCTTATAAAATATAGGGATGAAACACCAAGTTGGAGGATTTGTTGTCTTATTGGGTATTTTCTCTTCAATTGGTGAATTTAGCCCAGATGACAATATTGGTTTGCTTGCATCGAGGACATCTACCACTCCAATAAGGGTCCTACACTATGTTCTTGCAACTTCTGTTTGCAGGATTGGTGCCTTTGCAGGTATTTGGAAGCTAATGGGTACGGTATCAGTCAATTGGGTGATGCTGATAGTGACGAGTATTGATAAACAGAATCTAAAGATTGAGCAACAATCCGTTAGCAAGGTAGTTGAGCCGGAACTTGAGTCAGTGCCAGTGTCAGTTTCAAACCCAGATCACAAATAAGAATTTATATCAACTCTCTGAAAGCTTAATATATGGACGTATTTTGTTGCATTTTCATTTCTTTGACCACACGGCTATTGGTCTAACACCGTTATGTTTTTAGTCGTTCACAGGCCCACCGTTACGAGTACTTCCCTATATCCTTTATGCATTGTATTAATGAAGAAGTTACGACATCTTTAGGTTGCAAAAAATATCTACGAGATGGCATCATCGTTATGTGGTTTTTCCAAGCAAAAGCTAAAGTGCACGAAGTATGTTCATTGTGTTATATGAATAAATAGATAACATGAACCAGTAACCAGACGTCGGTAAACTCAAATGTTGGTGCCAGAGTCAGTGAACCAACAATTAACAGCGAAAATCCCATGAACTAACTTTTCACATGCTAACTGCTTTGTACCCTCAAGTGCCTCACGATGAAATGTCCTATAACCAATTTTGAGTTACTTTGTTAGCATATTAAACTTACTTTTGTTCATTTTCTGCAAATTGAAAAAACTTTGAGTAATTCCAATGGTTATGGTATGCTTTTGAGAATCCAGGCAACGTTTTCCAAAACGTTTTCATTTCAGATATATTACACGTTTACCAGAACACCTCACATTTAAGAGAGCCGTTTGAAAATACTCACACATGATTTACCCCTGAAGCATTTTTCGCGGCGTTTCTGAAGTAGTCCCTGTCAACTGTCAACCCTTTCAAAACCAGTCGCAGCTTTCTTGGCCCTTCCTCGTATCGTCTGCGATTTTTCCGATTTCAATTCCTTTTTTTTTTTACTGATAAGGAGTGCTTGTTGAGGAGCAAAACTCACTTAGATGTTACTTAATACTGTTCCTAAGCGAGGGTCTCTTTGCTACTTTGAGTAGTATAATGTACCAGTGTATGCTGTATGTTTTAATATAATCGTTAACTATCTATAAGTCAGTTGAAAGGCACTTTGACTGCCCATATGGGACAACCGTCCCGCAACCACGTTTTCTGCATTATCTTGATACAAGTCTTTTTGAACAACTTGCCTCAACTGCGGACTAGACACAAAACATAACTCTAATAGCATTTGTTGAAAATGGCAATTAGCAAATATACCCATCTCTTTACTACCCCCAAAAAACCCGTAGGCGTCTCTGTACATATGGCAGCAGGTATAAAAGGGACCAATTCCACTCCAAATATTTTGGTTTATTGAATTTTCAAACTGTAAGCAGTTGAACCTCTAATCAAAATGGCAACTAGAGACATTCCATCTTCGTTCAAAGATTTAACCGTTGGAGTTGCGGAAAATATCAAAGCAGAGTTCACTTGGAATAAATCAAAACAACAATTGATCGAAGAAGATGATCAACCTGATGAAGTCGAAAAGACTCATTCCGTTCAAATGAAGAACTTGTGGCCTGCTTTTATTTCGGGTGCTGGGTTGTTCTCAGATGGTTATGTCAATAACTCGATTGGAACTGTATCGTTCTGTTTATCAGCTATGTACCCAGTAGAATATGCAAAATCAAATGCCATTTCAAACGTCGCGTCCATTGCATTCGCTGGGGTCGTTATTGGTCAATTAGCTTTTGGTTACATCTCAGATCATGTAGCCAGAAAAGGAGGAATGATGATTGCAAATGTCACGATCATTTTATTCACCTTGCTTTGTGCCGTCGGTACTTGGGGTGCCAATGGTTCTCCTCAAGGGTTGTTCGCTGCTCTCACTACTTTCCGTTTCTTCTTAGGTATTGGAATTGGCTCTGAGTATCCAACCTCTTCAGTAATTGCTTCAGAATTCGCCAATATGTTACCTGCTGGAAAGAGAAATAGATATTTCTCCTGGTTTACAAACATGATGATTGATATTGGTTTCGTCATTTCTGCTTTTGTACCATTGGTTTTACTTTGGATATTTAGAAAGAACAACTTAGAACCTGTCTGGAGATTGACCTTGGGTCTTGGTGTTTTCCCACCTTTGGCCCTTTTCTTCATGAGAATGAAGATGACCAACTCGTCCAGCTTCGAAAAGTTGAACATGAAGAAGGTCAAAAAGTATCCTTTATGGTTAATTATAAAGTTTTACTGGTTCAGATTAGCTGTTGTCTCTTTCTTATGGTTCACATATGATTTCTCGGTATATTCCTTTGGTATCTACTCGACGTATATCATTAGCAGAGTCATTCCAGACAGTGACATTTATAAGACCTTCGGTTGGAACGTTGTTTTCAACTTGTTCTACATGCCTGGTGCATTCTTGGGTGCTATCTCTGCCGATTACATTGGTCCAAGATTGACTTACGTCACTGGGGTAGGTTTGCAAGGTATTATTGGATTCATCATGTCTGCTTGTTATTCGTCTTTAAAGAAGAATATTCCTGGTTTCGTGGTTGTTTATGGTATTTTCATTACTTTGGGTGAATTCGGTCCTGGTGATAACATTGGTTTGCTTGCCTCAAAAACTTGTCCCACTCCAATCAGAGGCCAATACTATGGTATTGCCGCTGCCGTTGGTAAGGTTGGTGCCTTTGTAGGTACTTGGGTATTCCCAATCATTATCAAGAACACCTCTCGTCCTGGTACTGATAGAGGTGATACTATGCCTTTCTATATCTCCTCCGCCTTGTGCATGTTATCGGCGCTCATTGCTTTATTCCTTTGCCCACGTGTGGATCAGAATGCTATCAACAAGCAAGATCAGGACTTTGTCCAGTACTTGACTGACAATGGCTTCGATGTCTCGCAACTTGGTACTCCAGTTGAAGTTGAAACTTCCGACGTAGACTCCAACTTGGAATCCAATGAAAGAGTTACCACTGTTGTCGTTGAACACGAAATCAAATCCAACTAAAGACAGGATTTAAAAACCAAAGCCATTTATTTCTTCAATTCTCAATAACACTCTTTGTTTAATGTATATCGTCATGCATCACCTAATATATATGACTTTTGATAAATGTGGTAGGTGAGGGCAAGATAATCAGGAGAATTTTTACTTCACTTGTATTTGAGGTAGATGAAGAAGGATGGAACCGTTTGATAGGTATCTAATGTCCTTTCGGCATTACCTTTTTATATTCTTTTCTTAACAAGGTGATTTGAAAGTGATTGAAATTAGGAGTGCAGTGATAAGATTAATTTAAGTAGAAACAAACACCATCAGTAAGAATATAAGGACAGGAACAAGGACAGGATACAATATAAATAATCTAGTTAAGCACAAAAGAAGTTGTTAATCCCTACTTCACTTCAAAACCCAATGAGACGTGGTCATTCGAGGGAATTTGGATGCCAACAAATGTGTAGACCGTTGCAAAAGTTTAAGCTGCAAAATACTGATTTGCAACCATTGTGTTACACGATTATAGAAGGAAGATTGGGAGTGTTCATTCTTCTATTCAAACAGTTCTTTGGTATGGTTTACTCATATATGCTCTTCTACAGGAATTCAGTATAAAATTACAGTATACGTCTTCCATTATTCTACTTCAATCACAATTGTTTGAGACAAGTCGTTGTTGATCAATACGACCCTGCGAAAGCAATGGGTATACTCTTCGCTCATCGATGATCGCAAATAATCAACTAATTTTATCAGTTCTTTGTTCCGATGAGTTAAAGGATGAATCAGTTCAAACGCTGCTTCATTCGCCTTTTCATTTGTTCCTTCAGTGGTTTCTTCATTTGTGGGTATAGGATGAATCCAAAGGGTTATAATCGTATGGGTTGGGTATTTCCTCAAAGAGATCCCGCAAATTGAGATTTCAATGTTCTCATATGTGCTATACAAGCTATTAGATAATGCAATCTCTGAGATCCTCTTGAAGAATCCAAACTCACTTGCTTCGTGAACTTTAAACTCAAGAGTGTAGCCCCGACGCAACTCAGATCTTATAGGGAAAAGGCCAAATCGGAATAAGTAAATTTTCTGTAGATTGTAATCACCGGCATATTTGTGGATATGTTTTCTAAGGTCATTTACGAGGAATAGGTCAAAGTCCAGCCTAGTTTCAATTATCGAATTGATATTTAACTCCTTCTTTTCAGAGTCTTTGAGACCTTTGGTTTCTTTGTATTTCCATATATTCCAACGAAAGTAGAAGGACTCATCATATGGACTACTTTCCTTGATTCTATGCAATTGGAAACGAAATGCTGATCTTTGGTTTCTATCAAGTAACCCTATCCTACTACTCGGGTATCCAGTATAATGTGGAGTTGAAATATTTTCCGGATTTTGAATCGAGCAAAGTTGCCCCAGATCATAGGTTTTGACAATTCTAAGATGCTCCAAATTCTTGTGCAAAAGAGATGCTTGAGCTGATGGTTCTTCTGAAGGATTGTTGGCAGTAGTGATTGGACTTTTTGACCTCCTGGAATCGTCATCGCTACTGCTTTCTTCAAAATCAGAGATCACAACGAACTTTCTATTTCTATTAAGTTTGGATTTGATATTTGAAAGAATAAATCTCTTTGATTGATCTTCAAAGGATCTGTTGTTTAAAAGGCCTTTATTGTTCGTAGGCAGAACATCCCTTACTTCACTCAAGTCTTCCTTCGACTGAGATGATGAATTATTCGCCTCAGCTTCAACATGTAGCGCCTTTTCAAGTGTTTCACAGTTCTCTGAACCAGGGCATATTTCAGCTACCTTCTCCAGCGCCTTCGCCCTTACCCACGACTCCTTGAAAGATGCCCAACTTTTCCTGCGCTTGAGTATCATCTTATAGTGCAACAAGCTGTATGTATATCCTGGCTGCAAAAATACAAAAAAACAACGATTGCAAAATGTAAATACCTGAGCCGCTTTGGGATGCACAGTTGCAAACGTAAAAGCTGTGCCAAAAGGTCTTAATCCTCCTGCTATTACTCCCATATCATTACAGCAGTGCCAAAGATAAGCAACACATTTAAGGCCTATCTAGAAAGCTACGGTGTATGGTTCCCCCTTCCAAAGCAAGTTATTGAAATATTCATCGAGTGTATTGACTCCTACTTGTAGCAAAGAAAACGTAATTGAGCGTGTCTGAAGCTACTTCGTTGTCGCACCCTCTATCAAATTCCTAGCGAGAGAATTCCTAGCGAGAGAATTAATTCCTAGCGAGACTTTTTATAAAATAGCCCAAACTTTTCATTTCCATAATTCACATAGCTGAACCCTTCACATATTACAATGGGATCTGTTTTCTTACCTCACTTGAGAACAGGCTGGCATGTGGACCAAGCAATACTTTCAGAGGAGGACCGTATAGTTGTTATACGATTTGGTAGAGAAGAAGAACTGGAATGTATGGTGGTGGATGAGTTGTTGTTCCAGATCCTGGAGAAGATAAAGAACTTCGCCGTGATCTACTTGTGCAACATCGATAGGGTTTCTGATTTCAATCAGATGTACGAACTAGGCCAAGAACCTGGTGAGCCGTATACTTTGATGTTCTTCTATCGAAATAAGCATATGATGTGTGACTTTGGTACGGGCAATAACAACAAAATGAACTTTCCAATATACGACCGACAGGAATTGATAGACATCATTGAAACTATATACCGTGGGGCAAAGAAAGGTAAGGGTTTGGTGGTTTCACCAAAGGACTACAGTGCTGTACGAAAAAACCGATAAGATGGTTAACAAACTGATAGGGGTCCACGACTTGAGAAATAGAAACAGAAGACTCTTCAATTAACGATTAAATTTTGTAGCATACTAATGAAATAAACTAATTATCCTTGTTTTGAGCGTAAAAGAAGTTCACAGCCAACAATTTCAGCGCTGGTGCGTGAGCATTGATCCAGTCCCTAACACCAGACGAAGGAATACCTGTTCCCCAATTTGGTCTGTCTTTTGGCAGTGTCAAGCCATGTTTGAGATTAGGATCTTGCTTGTATAATAAGAAAACATAACGATGCTTCCCAGTCTGTGGTGGAGGGCCTGGTCCAACATACTTCAATAATTCCGTGCCCTTTGAAATATCCAAGGTGTGGCTGATCAGGGTTTCCGGTTCGGCTGTAGCATTAGCAGTCGTAGAAGCATCAGAAGAAACAAGTGGCAAATCAGAAATCAACCAATGGGCATACTCTGACCACTTTTTATCGGTTTTAGAAGGAGCATCTGGGTCAGTCAAAACTAAAATGAACTTGTCTTCGGCAGTGATGGACTCAAAACTGCCATCTTGGGAAGGAGAATTAAGAACAAATTGAATTTCGGGGACGTGCTGAGTCTTGTCAACACTCAATGTGTTTCCGAGTGCTACCTGAAGTTCTGGATTGTATTCAATTGTTAACAATCCTTGTGTATCAAACTTGTCCACAACCTCTGGGATAATCTCGTGTTTGATGTAGGATTCATCCAAAGACAGCGAAATAGTAATCAATGGCATTCTCTGTATTCTATTTGTTATCAATGGGTATCTTCTAGGCAATAGTAGTCTCCTCGTCAACGGCAATGTTTTGATACTTCTTGAAATTAAGGAGCAATTGAACATTATGGAGTTAATAAAACGGGGTGTGGGCTTTATGATGCTTTTATATCTCAAGGTTCGGAGCAATTGGATGAAAAAAGGTGCTCCTATTTTCGCTCCTCCTGACTTGGATAACCTTAGGAAAAGCTTTGTGTAGACAGCAGAGTGGTCAGCAAATGGCAATAGAGGTTAGTTGCGACGAACTAGTAGCATTAGTGGTATCGTAAGATCATGTTGGAAATACCATGAAATGATACTGTTAGTGGCCGTTTGGGGTACTCTTGGTGATTACATTTCGAACATTATGCAGAATTTGCAGCCACGTGAAATACTGTCAGTGCCTAGTGGTGATTGTACGACTATGAAAGAAGTTTATCGTATAGCAGCTTAAGCAAGATATATTAGTGATACTTGAACTATTGAAAATGTTTTCTGAAGAAATTGAAGAAGTGATATGCGTTAAGACCTCAGCCCAGAGCAATCAAATAGTCAATAACACAACTTCATCGTCTGTATGAAATCAGTCGTGTAAATCAGTCAGCTAAATCAGTTTTTAGCATCAACTAGTTAGCACTACAGGCAAGATATACAGTGCTTTCTCTACACCTTTTCAAAAGTTGTAACAATGCAAGCTTGCGTTTATACAGCTTCTTTTCAAGCCTTCCTAATTTTACAGTCTTTTAGAAGATCATATCTTCTTTTTCTTCAAATGGCCCTTAGCACCGTCTCTGGATAAAAAAAATCATTCATTTCATTTCAGCTCAGCCCTAATAAGGAGCTTGGAATTCATGAGGGAAAGATTCTCCCTCAGGAATCGAGACCTGAAGTGGCAATTGTTGTAACGGTATCGCACCCAGTTGCACGTTTTGATTGGAGTTACCTTCTCCAGTAAACTGTCGATCAATTTGCTTTCTATCTTCTTGTAACATTTGCAAATACAGTTCTTCCTTTTCCTCCTCTGGCTTATTCTGCTGCACAAACCACGAGGATCTTGCATTTTTCTTGGGTTTTTCCTCTTCTCTTGGTACAACATCAATAAGGAAATCAAACATATCGCTCTTTGTAAGGGCAGCAGCTATGTCCAGTTTCTGTAACGTTCTTCTCTTATTCTCTTCAGCATGAATCCATGCACGCATTGTTAATTCTGTTATGAAAATATCACATCCCTTAGCAAACAAAATCGGTGCTTCAGCACTAATCATACGGACATCTTCGTCTGTCTTCATCACTTTCTTTATTCTAGCAAGTGGTAGCTGATGGTTCTTAAAGTCGTGGTCATCGTGTTCGATAGAATTAATTGTCTCTTGCCAGTATTGCATCATAATGTCACGATAGTTACCTGAAAGACCTTGTCCTACGTTATTAAATGCTCCAGCTGAAGGTTGACCTTGTTGGGCTGCCTGTTGTTGTTGATGATGAGCCAACGCAGATGCTTCTGCTGCTGCTTGTTGTGCTGCAAATAACTCGTCTTCATCAACTACTGTCTGATGGTTGGGTATTTGCACTTGTCTTTGAGGCACTTGCAGCTGCAGTTGAAGCTGTTGCTGATGAAGCTGTTGGTGCTGGCGGGGCTGATGCTGCAGCACATTCTCTTCGTGCAAATATGTGTTCTCATATCCTTCCATTCTGTTTGTATCGATTTCAACTTAATCTTAAGAGGTAGTAGAATAACAATTTGTTAATTTCCACAATGTTTTTTTTCTGGGATGTTGTTCAATTTTCGGTACACTGAAAAGGATAATCGACTTCGGTATTCAAGTGAAACATCACAGTGGATTATACGCCCTAATATTGAGTTATGCTGGATGTTGAAACCTTCAATCGAATCAGCGCAGGTTTGTTCCACCCATGGATAGTTTACATTAACGTTTAACTATAAAAATACCTATTTTGTGGGATCTAACATTACTGGGGAAAAATCTGAAATTTATCTGTGAATGTGTTTAGGTACTGCGGTAGGGTCTAATAGAAGGTTTGTATATTGAGTGATCGAATAGACAAGAACCGGTTTATGGAGACGAAGTTGATTCTCGTAAGGAAGAATGAAAGCATCAAATGTTTCACAATTGTCAGATGGTAGGGTATTCGTGGTTATGTTTATAGTTAATTGAATGTAATTGGATGATTCTGGTGTCAGTGTGTGGCATGAAGCATGGTAGGAATACCATTGAGAATAAACTATGTGATTACACTTGGTAATTACAGTGCTTAGCATTTTAACAATATTGAACTATAATTCCAATATAGAATCTCTATCAGTAGTTGATTTCAAAGTGCATATCCATTAATATCCTTTCAACTTTTTACTATTCCACTACGTGGTGCCTTTATTATGATTGAAAGGGTCAATTAGATATAGCTGTAGTACATCGATAAATCACAAGTAGTTTGATTGTAAATGCTGTTGGCTGCAAATCAAAAGGTTATAATTTCAGAAACCAGTTCTGGGGAATCGAAACTAATTAAATATCAATGTGCACTTGTTATACATGGACTATGTCAGAGGTATTGCAAATTTTACGTAGCTACAACTGAGTCGACAAATAACCACTATAGTATCATATAATTCATAATCTCTACTTAATACGTTTCAACTCCACCTTACATTTCCTACAAAGACAGAGGAAGCCCCAATTAACCCTCAACTCATTCCTTCTCAGCTGTACTCCAAGTTCAGGATTGACGTATGTTGTGCTCAACTCATCTCCAGCATTTATATCTCTTGCAGCAATAACGGTGACCACTCCATTCTTTGCCTCATGTGAGATATTTGGCTTGCAATTATGGTTCAAATGGGAGTAAACCAAAAACACTTTATTGCTGAGATTATTGAGGTTATAGGTGCCCAACATATACAGAAACTGTTGGTATGGGACGTCTGCATTACGGAACACTTTGGTGAATAATTTGAATCCGTCTTCCAACATTGTTTCTCGTTGTTCTTCAACAAACATGCCTCCTGGAAGGGCTTTATGTCGTTCCTCTTGTAGAATTCCTGCCATAGCTTTGAATTGTCTTGCCCTGGTATCATTAGGCTTATCCAATAGAATATTGGCCTGAATGATTGCAACTGCACGTAACCCACTCCACAGCTCTTCTGAGCAGAACTTCTCCAACTCAGCATAAGCATTGCAATCGAACTCTTCTGAGAGCCCAAAAGCCTCACTATCATGAGTCAACTTGTGGAATTTGTCTAGTTCCTCACACTCAACACTGCACCAAATCTGCTCACAATCTTTGCAAGGAACATTAGTCTTTGCAGACCCCACTTTTGCACAATACGAACAAATGACCTTGCTCTTCATGTACTTTAACTCTTGTATCGATGGAATGGAGAACAAATTTGTTTCTTGGAAAAGCACTTGACCTTTCTTGACATTCTTGATAACATGAAGGCACTTACCTTTCGATTCTGTTACAACCAACTTGATATTCTCAGGTAATATCAAACCAGGAGTGACTTCAGACTTGATATCTTTGACGAAACTGTACAATTCTTCATCCACGGGGGGAGTTAATCCAAACTGTTTCAATAAAGCCCGAACTCTGCTCTCAGAAGCATCTGGCCAATCTGGCTGACCTTTCTGCACCAACTCGGTTAGCTTGGACACTCCAAACTTCTCTGTTTTCGCGTCAGTTTTCCATAGTTTGATGATATAGTCCACAAGCTGTCTATCATGTGGTACCAACACTTTTTCAGTCATCGTGCCTGGTGTATTAACGTGTTGTTGGTGCTTAGGGTGTGCAAATTATCTGCGTCAAACGTTGGAGAGATGAGTTGAAATATCCTGTATAGTGGAACTAGACCCCAGCTGACTTAGGAATGAATCCCGTGGTCAATGCTGAGTTCAACAAGAAAATGGTTTGAATTGTTCCAAATGATGAACTAGGATCTGTTGACTAGATAGTGTTATTTCAAGGAGCATTCGGAGAGTTAACACACATGCCAGTTTGTATATCTATTAATGTTAGATTTCTAAGAATTAAAAATCTCTAGTGACATATGAATAAGCGCGAATGGTTTAGTGGTAAAATCCATCGTTGCCATCGATGGGCCCCTGGTTCGATTCCTGGTTCGCGCAGTTTATTCTTTGTTTTTTTTCAATTCATTAGTAATGGTAGGCGTGCCTAAATTATGACACACCACCGAAAGTACCATGGATTAATAATACAGATCTTGGCATGTTTTTGCCCTGAAGTTCTTCGTTCTTAGTTCTTAGTTCTTCCATCTGCCTAACTGCTAAAGATATCTAAGTCGCTTTAAACACCTCGCCTCTTCTCTAACGCGAATATTCGACAGCTAAGCTTTACGACTCCGCAGAAGTGTTGTGCTTGCCCTCACCAACACTTTCATTAGCCAAAATTTTTCTTCATCGGATACTATGCCGATACTTTCTCTGGATACATAATATGGCTCATGTCCCATTCAAATGATCTTATACCTTGCTGACATGCTCTTAAGTTCCGGTGAAACCCTCGTATCGAGTCCGATAACTCTAGCAACTGCATACAATCCATCAAATATCGCACAACCAAATTACTAGTACCCGTACTTAACGGAACAGATTACAAATAACAAAATCAAGAAGCTGCAAACCTAATTCGTGATGAAACATCGGGGGAACTCCAAAAGTATATAAGTTGCCAAGATATCTAGTTTTGGTGATTGATTTGGAGAAAATCAGTAAGCAAGAATCCAAAATGTCTACTATTCCAACCCCAAGAGCTGCCAACGTGGATTACTATATCCCACAACCTGAGTTCCCATCAGCCCAAGCTATTACTGATGATGTATCCTCGTTGCCTAAGTTATTTCAACCATTGAAGATCAGGGGACTTACAATCCCTGCTAGAATTGGTATGTCGCCATTGTGCATGTACTCGACTGACGATAATCAGGAAGTGACACCATTCCACCTTGTTCATTATGGTTCTGTTGCTTCAGCAGGTACTGGTATAATTATTGTCGAATCGTCCACTGTTTCCAAAGAAGGTGGGTTATCTCCACATGACCTGGGAATTTGGACCGATGCCCAAGCCCTCAAATGGAAGGCCGTAGTTGACTACGCCCACGTCCACAAGCAAGTGATTGGTATGCAACTTGGCCATGGTGGTAGAAAGAGTAGTGGACGTCCGCTATGGGAGCATTTGGAAGACATTGTCCCTGAATCCGAAGGTGGATGGCCCGATGATGTGGTTGCTCCTTCTCCTATCCAACATAGACCTTACGGTAACTACCATGTTCCAAAAGAATTGACCAAGGAAGGAATCAAGGAAATTGTTGAAAAGTTCGGTGAGGCCGCCAAGAGAGCTGTTGAAATTGCTGGTTTTGACTTCGTTGAAATCCATGGTGCTCATGGCTATCTTGTCAACGAATTCCTTTCGTCAACTTCCAACAAGAGAACTGACGAATATGGTGGTTCATTTGAAAACAGAATCAGATTTGCAACTGAAATCGCTGATTCGATCAGATCTAAGATTCCAAAATCTGTTCCTCTTTTCATAAGAATTTCAGCTTCTGAAGGTGTAAATGAACCAGGTGCTTGGACAATTGGCGACTCTATTAAACTTGTTGACGTTCTTATTGATCACGGTGTAGATGTTATCGATGTGTCTTCTTCTGGAGTCAACTATAAGCAACGTCCTAGGGGAGAAACTGATCCAAACGTTAGATATCCAGGTATTCCTCATGAACATCTTGCTCGTGCTATCAAGGAGTCTGTTGGTGACCGTGCATTAGTTGCTTGTGTTGGTGGTTTAGGAAAAGATGCTAAGCTTACCAATTCTTTTTTGGAAAGTGGATCTTTTGATATTGCTCTTGTTGGTAGGGGATACTTGAGAAACCCTGCCTTGACTTTGAAATTTGCAGATGATTTAGGTGTGAATATTCATCAGTCACTTCAAGAAGGATGGCCAGATCACATCAAGAGGGAACAAATCATTGAATTGATTCAAAGAACCGAAAGATTATCTGCTCAAGACAAGGAAAAGAAATAGTATACTTGTTGCACACTTATAGAATTAAATTTGGAATTAGAATTACAAATGTCTTATTGAACGCTTGTATTATTTTTGAATGTAGAAAAATCAATTTGTATTTCAGACTTACGGGAAGCATATGGGTTATGGGTAAAATGCCATTTCCAGTTTATGCTGATTCGTTAGCACTTGATATTAAGGCCCAATAGTAATCTCATGTCATAGGTGATTCATTACAACTCACAGCATTATGCCGGAGAGAACATATAATACTCAAATTTAGTTGGTGCTGATCTTAAATCATGCTTCTTGTGTAGCATGGATCATATATCCTCAATTCAAGCTGGTAGTATGTCTTTGAGCAATGGATCGTAACTATGTCAAACAATTGTCCATAGAGTTCAAATATCACCAATTATCTCAAAAAAAATATTAAGAATTACATCTTGTTGGATTGCTGGTGATTATCACATGAACTTGAAACTCTCATATCATGATACAATTCCGATATAGCTGGTCTAGTTAAAGTTGCTAGTGCCCACTAGCAAAAAAATGGACGAGATAGGAATCGAACCCATGACCTTACCCATGCTAAGGGTACGCGCTA
>JAJMSH010000107.1:0-20209 GCA_030558315.1 Kodamaea suecica
ACTCAGAACAAACAGTATCATCCACACCTCACCAGATCCCGTTCTCAATAAAACCGGATCTAGCTAGCGCAAAAGAACTTATTCTCCTTCAAACCGACTCCATATTCTTAATAGTTGAAGTGCTCTCTTCTAGCGATTCAAAAAAAGAATTGCGATTTGTGTGGATCGAACACACGACCTTCCGATTACTTGACTGAATCTCTTCAGTCGGACGCTCTCCCAACTGAGCTAAAGCCGCCTTTTCTTATACTAATTGTTAACATTTTCTATAAGAATCGTCTGGAAATAATCATTTAAGTCCCATATATGAAGAATTCACATCTTATGCCCACTTTGCTAGTGTCGAGTATTTTGAAATGTCTAATCAATTTCTCTGTATAACTCTGGTAATTCTGAAGAGGTTTTCGTTAAATCTCTCATCTGCATAGTACACTGCTCAGAAGGTAAACGTAAGAAGCTCAGCTTCCGCTACCCTCTACCTGAAACCTTGGTAATGAGATAGTGGTTATTGTTAAGCACCGTTCAAAGTTCATAATTTGACCAGGGTTTTGCTTTATTTTGTTCTTCGCTCATTTAGGGAGATAGATACCATGCTGATATTGTTTGTCCAACTTTTGGATCACCGTATCAAAGATTTGTATCAATTGTTGCAAAAAATGTTCCAAAAATCATTTCAAGAAGTTGCAATAATAATACTTATTCTAGTGGATGCGTCTGAGAGTAGTCATTAAAATTTGATGGCATCAACAGATTTGATTGGGCTCACATCGGCTATTGGGATTTTATTATTAAGTCTTAGTGTACACGTTGGACGAGGGCCAGTTCTAACGACAACTGAAAACCGACCAAGGCCACAGATTCTTCAGATTAACACACTATCTGATGGTGGAGACGTGCTAAGTTAACTCAGGTATTGATTTTATTGATACAGCCTATGCTTCCTGAGCTGCAAACTTAGTCAATCCCACCCGATGGATCCCTATCCTACATCAATCAAACACTGTCAATTATTCACCCACGTGATTATTAAGACATACGCCTGTTTTTGCTTCAACCTGGTAAAGAGACGTGTTGGAATCAAAGAGTTTAAAAGAGCATATATATTCTACAACATAGCTAAAAGGGTATATTAACCATATACATCAAGTGAAGTACGAACATGATGGACATCAAACGCCCCAACAGTGCAAAGATGTTTCCATTTGGTTCGAAGGAATCGGATACAAGTCAATTGTCCTCCAAAGATAAACGTTACGTTCAGCAAGTTGAGAAGGTACTCTTGGCATTTGAATCGGTAGAAGAATGGGCGGACTACATCTCTTTCTTAGCTCGATTACAAAAAGCATTACAATTAAGAGAAGAAGCAGGTGCTAGTGGATCCTCGGGCTTTGGTAAAAACTCCATTCCTTGGATTCCATACTCCGCCAAAGTTGCAAATAAGCTATCGCTTTGTTTATCGCCTTCTTTACCGAATGGTGTCCACCAAAAGGCATTGAGTATCTATGAATTGATATTCAATTCTTTGAACATAGATTCTTTTAATCATGAATTGTCCATATGGATTTCGGGATTGTTTCCTCTTCTTTCATACTGTTCGATTCAAGTTAAACCACAACTCATTAAAATTTTCAGAGATTGCCTTCCCAAGATCCATTTGCAGAATTTGAAACTAACCACGAGACCATTGATCCTTGCTTTACTTCCTGGTTTGGATGATGAAAATTCGGAAACATTTAATGATGTTGTAAGTCTCATGGATTTGGTCAAATTAAGATTACAAGATGATTCAAATTTCTGGCAAAACTTCTTCCTTTGCGTAATAAGTAATCCAGAGAGAAGATTGGGAGCATTGTACTGGTGCAATAAGAGATTACCTGTTTTCAGAAGCTTTGCAAACCTGAGCGATTTGAATGGAGAAACTTCTGATACATACTCATCTGAGGTTGAAGCTTGCTTAAGTCCTGAGCCTGGTTTATTAATCAGAGTTTTTGCAAGTTCTATTTCGAACTCAGAAGATATTATAATAGTAAGAGGATTCTTTGATTTACTTTTAACCCATTTACCTTTGGATCTGGAGATCTTCATCTCCAGAATTTCGTCTCGTGATAAGGAATTATTGATCATGTCTTGCTGCAAAGTTACTCTTAAGAAAGACATGAGTTTGAACAGACGGTTATGGAACTTTTTCTTGGGACCAGATAATTCGGATACCGATACATCGACTGCTCGTTCAAAGTATTTCGCAACCTTTGCATTACTGGCTGTCTCCACTGGCCTACTCAAATTGATACATTCTTCCGATGTTAAGATAAAGATAGAGGCTTTAAAGATGTCTTTATCCATAATTATGGATGTATGGGAAATCAGCAATCTAATTACACCACTATTATTCACACCATTTTTAGAAATATGTCACGAAAGTAAAGGTAGCATAGATCTTTTGAAGGCAGCCCAATTATTCTTTAATGGTGTTGAATCGACTTATATTTGGAATGACATTATTAACATTATCTTAGAACCAGTCCTGGACGACGAAAGCTTAATAGACCCCGAACTGAAGGACAGCAACCTTGATTTCTTAGAATTTATTTTGAAGACCTTCGATTTCAACGAAGAGGAAATGGTCACTATTCATGCACCCTTTGCAGTCATATGCTTACTTGCGAATAAATCTATTAACGCAAAAAGAATAACCATTCTAGAGATCTTACTCAGTTTAATTCCACAAACTGCTTACTATCTCTTGCAAAAACCAGACTCATCGTATGAACCTAATGAAATCATCGAGCTGATACAATCATACTACACTAAGGCATTAACCAACGAACCGGCAGAAGTTCCAATTCCACCAAAGGACTTGTCCTACTTGATTATTAACTTACTCAAGGATACGTTTATTGAGAATATCAATAACAGCAGCATTTCGTACAGAATATGTGCAATACTTTGCAATACCTTAGAAATAGTACCTCAAATCGAGGGTTACATTTGGTCAAGTCGGGAGTTGACAAACTCTATTTTAAATCTCTCGGTGACGTTGCAGAACAGCTCATCACCACTCCTTGCTTTGGCAATTACAAAGATATTCAACTATATTTCGAAGAGTTTATCTGAAATCGAAAAGGCAAAAATGTTAAAATTGATTCTAACAAATTTGTGGCCATCAATTCACTCATCTGATACTTTAAACTATCAAGTGGAAGCTGTGAAAGCTTTATATGACTTGCAAAGTAGTTGTCTGGTGCATAATATTGAAGCAGGAATCTTGGAGTTACTTTTGAGTTTACCTAGGCACAAAAAGGTAAGAGCAATGACCACCTTATGGACTCACTCGTATTCCTTTAATGAAGGAGATTCAATTTTGATTAGACCCTTACAAGTTTTACTTGATGACTTAGCTACAGTTGACTCACAAGACTCCATGGGATTGTCCATTTTTATCCAGAATATTGTAAAGACTGGCTCTGCCAATAGACTTTTGAAACTAGTAACCAACCCTTTATTGGATTTTGATTTCATCACTGCTGGCATAACTGAATTAACGCTTGAAGATGACTTGGGACAGTTCGCATACTTCTTGAATTCGATAGACGCAATTGTGCAAACAAATATTAAGCCAATGAAAGAAGCCTTCAATAACGAATTAGCGGTTATGGTTTCCAGCGATAATCTTAATCTTATTAAGGGTAACAATTGGGATATATCGACATATAAGTCCTTGTGCTGCTCCATAATTTACAGATTTTTCAAGCTAAAATTGAACGCAGAGCTCTTGCATGATAAGAGTGCCATGGATGATTATTTCAACTGTGTTAATAATGCTTTGAAATTAATTTCAATTTTGGTTACAGGTAATGAATGTGATTTCGTTGATATGTTTCATTCCTTGCTTCGTACAAGTTCCTACTTGGCAAATTTGGACACTGAATTGTACACTATAGAGTTAATTCAATGCAAATTTCTCAAGGGCATTTATCACTTTTTAGAGATTTCAGAGGAGTTGAAAATTAGCTTGAATTTGTTGCATGTCGAAGACGATGAAAAAGACCCATTAATTATTAGCTTCATAATACAAGGTATTACAAAATCAGAAACCGCAGTATTGCTAGAAGTTTGGTTGTCATTGTTGGTCAGATCACTTTATCTATTTAATGATGAGGTTTTCAGCGTTTTGCTCAATTTAAATGACTGCATTATTAACAAAATCAACTATTTGTTTAACAAGATTTCTAAATATCAAAAGTTTAACGATTTGGAGCACATAGAGTCGTCCATAAACGCATTAATTGCGGGATTGGAGGATCTATTATCTATTAGCCACAGCTATTTGCTAACTTCAAATTTGAAGTATAATAGTGAGCGAGCCAAGGAGGGCAATGAATCTGGATTCTTTGGCAATGTTATTCAGGGGGTTTTCCAAATCGAATCTCCAGCCATTAGATCCAGCGAGCAAAATAAGTTGTATTCGATCTTACTTTCATTCCAAGATGCTGTCAATGTGAGCTTCAAAGTTTGGCAATGGGCGGATTCAAAACCAGTTCCTAATTCTCAAATCAGTGAACGTTCTTTAACATATTTGGCACATAAATTGAAATTCAAAGCACGGAAATTGATGGAGTCATTGATGGATTTAGAGAAGCAAGAAGTAATCGAAACTTTGATACATTTAGATGTATCGATGAATCCAAGTATAAAATTGTTGAATATTTTGGATGGCGGGAGGTCTCAAGTTACGTTGCCACATTTGTTTGACTCGATCCGTACCAGATGTTATCCACAGCTGATGGAGGAGCTGAAGAAGTCTTCTTTAAATATTCCTATTAACGAGCGTGATATATCAAGATTCTTGGTTAGTTACTTCGAATCGATTGACACAGATACTATATTTGATATCTGGAGTATTACAATTCAATTCTTGAAGGATGTTTTGGCACATACGCTGCATTTCAAATTAGTCCTACCAGATTGCCTTAAATTGCTTAAGACACTTTCATTCAAGATTAACTCGTCCAAATTGAGGGATTATAAGAAGAATAAAAGGGAAATTTCAGAAATTTTTGTGAAGTTATTGACCACCACTGTTTCCGGAAAACAAAGTACTGATGTTGATGAGGAAGAACAACTGGAAGGAGCCCAAATTATTAGTTCCACGGGTTCGCTTGAAAATTCCCCGATAGTCCAAGATCATATTTTGGATGCGCTTGTTTCAGTGCTTGAGCATTTCGATGTTATTATTCAAGATTCAGATAAAGCATTGTTGTGTTTGAATTCTATCATCTCCAACTTGGTTCTGCCGCAGACAAAGCAGAAAAAGATCAATGAAATGCCAGTGAAAACTTTAACTATCATAGACTTGATTGGTAAAAACTACCCCAATAAAACATGGAAAACGTTAGTATTCGATTCATTTATGGACGACAGTTTCTTCCAGGTTAATTTAAGTAAACTAAAGTTGTGGGAATCGATTATTAGTACTTGGATCACTGTTGAACGTGATAGAATTGGGGAATTGATTTCAAGAATTACTCCTTCAGCACAAACCTCTCCAGGGAATATATTCAATTGGAATGAAGGAACAGAAGTGGAAAACAAGATACAATCTCTTAGACGAATTTCATTCTTGCTTCTTATCCAACCTCAAGATTACTTTTTGGCATATTTGGACGAGATATTTAGCAAAATTGAGGACTCATTAGTGCTGCTGACTTGTGCTCCTTTATACCGTAGCGAGTTGGCAACATTATTGAGAGCAGTAACTTTAAAATTTAGTGAGTTGAACTTGATTCCAAGATGGACAGTTATCAGTCATGAATTGCTTACAATCTTTGAATTTGTTGCTGGGCTGAATTTGAAAGACCACAATGCTTTCACCAAAGATGAGTTAAAAGTGGTTCTCAATGGATGCAAGTTGCTTGATCAATTATTAATATTGAGCTACGATGAATTTAACTTGAACGAATGGCTCTTTGTTTCAAGTAATCCAGACATAATCAATGGCACCCAGAGTTCTGTGATTGCTGTAATTGATAGAATTTCAAATGAGAACGATTTAACATACTTGAAGGATCAGCCTATTAAAGTGGATCAGCCACTGGAACTATCAACACCTTTGATTCGTAATGTCAAAAACATCAACAGCATCACACAATTGCGTCTCTTCTTTGATCACCTCAGCTTAATCAACTATGAAAGAACGTTTGGGTTGTTTGCCATTGATTGGAAGGTGTGTGAAATGGAGGTAATGAATGATTTGCTTTAAATCCTCTCTCAAAGAGAACGCGTATGTATTCCAATTGACAAAAAAAAAATTGTATAGACACTAAAAGTTAATCATTTATAGAACATTACGGCAGATGTCCAACTATACCAACTTCTTAGGTAGTAAGGCAAGCCTTAACGAGGACCTTAATACCGGAAGTGATCTAATCGGTGAATCTGGCTTTGGTGTTAATAATGGTGCCCACAATGGCGGTAATGATTTCAACCAAAACAATGCACCCAATAGTTTTGACAGCGATGAAGAGTTCGATGATACACGTATAGAGACACCCAGAGCCGTTCGCCATTACATTGCCTCGAATATCTCTGTCAATAATTCAAGGGACGAACGTGGCAATTTCAATAACCGGTCTGTAGGAGAGTCAGACACTTCTTCGAGCAAGTACTATGTAAATAGTACGACAACTCGTCAAGTTAACCTCAATGATGCTAAGGACAACAGAGAGAGCAAATACAAAGCATACAAGGCTACTCCATTAAGGAAAGCGATCATTAATCCGATCGAAAATATGGCACACCAGCAGAAGCTAATATCGGAGGATAACAAACTATCCAACAATACAACTACTCGACTGTACGAAGTGCATTCGTTGCCAAAGAATCCACCAAAATCACATTTGTCTAGTCCAATCAGGAAAAGAATAATATCAGCAGTTACTTCACCTCCTTCAAATCTCAAAATAAAGCCATTAAACTTGCAAAATAAGCTGTTTGATATGGAAAATAGACAAGGGACTTCGACACACCAAGCTGCTGGCAATGTGGGTCTTGTAAATAACATTCAATCGTCGAGAAATACAGATGAAATCTCTCGAGCGTCACTATTGGAAAGAGTAAACCAAACTTTAGATTCTATAAAGAAACATGAAAGCTCACCTGTGTCTTTAATGAGGTCACCTAGGAAATCATCCCCCTTAAGAAAAGACGTGAGTATTGATAAACTACTCGAGGAATCATCAGACAGTGATGATGATGAATTTATCAAGAATTTAAGCCTCAAGAACTTGAATTACAAATTTCAAAATACGAGTCCCATTTTGGGCAACTCTACACCTAGACCAATGAGCAGTACGAATAGCCCTAATAAAAAGTTGGGAACCCCCTTATTGCAAAGGGATGAAGTCTTGGAAAAAGTTAAAGAAGTTATTGGAGATTACGAAGAGGCACCAGAAACTGTGCCTATATACTCTCTGAAAGATAGTGATGTCTTAAGAGATGGGTATGTAGAACAAAGCGGATCGAATGACCTTCAAAGAGATTATTATGGCTTGAAGAGAGCACGTCAGGGGCTACAAGACTCTTCTCATAGAGCTCAAGTTGAATCTCAATCGCAGAAAACTCCACCGAAGGAATTTAACGACCAGAGCTGGCTCAAATTGAATCGCATTGTTATGCTGAAGAACATTAGTCGCAACGAAGCAATTAACAGCAATTTTCTTCTCGAAGCTCTTGGATGCAAAAACAAGCTAGACTTAGCACAGCGATTTGACTTCCTCGTGTCTTTCAATAAACTAATGAGACTGAGGAAAGCCAAGAGGTCAACAGGTATATATAAGCCTTCGAAACCAATCCGAAGGGTACGGTAGTTATTACTAAGATTAACATGTACTATATTGAACCTTAATTAATGCAATAAAAATTACTATGTAAGCAATGGCTTCAACTAATAACCAAGATTAAAATACTCTGGACAAAACATCAGTTAATTTCAGGTTAGGCTTTGATTTTTCTTTCAATACATCTGCAGCATCAGCTCTTGTGCTGGTGACCATACGCTGTTTGAAACTTCTTCTGATTTCCTCATCTTTTTCGGAAGGCTTTGACGGAGAAGTTGTGTCAGTAGACGGACCTGCTTCTTCGTCATTCTGTTCTCTCTTTCTCTTCCTTTCAATGTGCTTAGATTGTTCAACATTATGTATGAAGCTCTTATTCAATTTCAGTTGCTGTGAGATTTCCAAAGTCAATTTAGCTTGTCTAACTTCGTTCTCCTTAGCAATTTGTTGTGTTAAATCAAACCATTTGAATCCCGAAAGATATTTCATATTTATGACATCATCGTGGTAGTAAGAAGTTTTCTTTCCTCCTAAGGTACTAGCATTCAATGTTGATGCACATATCTTGGCATCTCCTTTCTTAACAAACTCAACCCATCCTTCGGTGAACATCTTCTTCTTGTTTCCGCCATACTTTTTCCTCTTGTGATATGAAGTAGGATCTTCTGGTTTTAAAAAGAGACGGTCAATCTTTCCAAATCTACTTAAAACCGAACGCAACTTGGCTGGCTTCATGTATGGAGGTATTCTTGATAGGTAGCATACACCAGTCTTCTTTATTCTCTTTTGTTCTTGTGCTAATTTTTCTGGGGATAACTTCTTTAATCCTCCGATCTTCTTCACAGGTATCACATTACCGTCCTCTTCAAGTATCACTTCTTCATGTGGTATGCCACTTTCTTCCACTTCTTCTTCACCTTCACTAAGGAGCTGGTCACCTTCGTCTTGGTTTTGAAATTCCTTGAATCTATCATCAGTTATTATCTTCTTGTGTATAAAGACCTGATCCTGCTCATCTTCAGAGTCAAAGAAATCATCTTCACTACCATCATCCACTAGGCTAGACTTGTTATCAACTTTTCTTGAAACTTCATGTTTTGAAACCTCATTCAAGGAGTTGTCTGACTCGCTGCTCATCTTATGTCGAACTGTTCTTCAGTAGTTGAATACTATTAAGATGAGCATCTCATTTTTTTAAAGTTAAGAAATCCACGTCGTTGCAGATCGTAAATATCTCATCACGTGAAAAACAGGATTTTTGTAACTGGCCAACATAAGTGCACAATTCAATTGAACGTGGTTAGAATGGTTTCTAGCATTTCATAACTCAACCATTGATGTGAAAGTGTTCGAAGAGATGGCTGAAAATTACATGGATGTCAATGTGGCTTTTATTAACTGTCACTAGACATTAAATCTGTCTAAGAGATCATATATCATTGCAATGATAGTTTAGTGAGTCGACAGTAAGCACTCTAGTTTCTAAAGGGCTAGAAGAGGCGCGAAGGAAGGCCCATGTATTCAAACGGCACCTCGGCCGACACATTGAAATGACATTAAAACAAAGAAATTCAACAACCGTGTGTAGCAACCATTACTCGCAACTTGTCTACGATCTATGCAAAGGGTTCGAGTGAATTTATAAAACATCTGCATATAGTCGAAATATGGGGAAACCATCCACGAAGCTGGAAAGATGCACCACACTTTTAAGCCTGGCCCTTCTAAATGTTTCTTCTTCTATATGGTGCTTTATAGCATCTCTCATTTTAATATTATGTTACACACTATATAATAATATGATAGGTATATCAATTATTTCTTACCAACTTCAGCACCAGTTTGAGCACCTTCTGTGGCACCAGTGACAACACTAGAGACGTATTGAGCAGCGTTGGCAACTTGCTCCTTGGCGGAATCAACGTAAGAAGCAGCAGTATCAGCTAAAGTGTTAGCATTTCCTTGAGTAGCAGCCTTAGCGTCGTCATGACCTTGCTTAGCAGAGTCTCCAACAGTTTGGGCAAATGACTTTTGGTTGTCTGGTGTAACATCAGCAGCTAACTTGTCAGCAGCATCAGTGACGGACTCAGAGACCTTTTCAAAGGTGGTCTTTTCGGAGTCTGGCTTCACACCTTCAGCAACTTTGTCAGAGAAATTCTTTCTACCTAAGTCGGACATTGTAATTGATTATATTTGTTTGAGTATTTATGTGAGTGTATGATCTCTGGAGGAGGAACTGAAAAAAGTACAAGTGGAAATATTCACACCTATTTATACTTTAGGTGTGGGTAGTTGGGTCAACACAGTTTTTACTGCTTTGAATTTTCATATTGCTGAAGCTCCACCATGGTTGCTTTCCAGAATTTTCCAAGCATACGTAAATAAGAAACCGAATTCAGTGGGAGGAGGGGGTGGTGGTAAGCATAATATTTTTTAAAAGCCAGCAGTTACAAACTCTCAAAATTGGTATGAATTGAGGCTTTTGTTGACATAGCAAACGTCCATATTCATTCTCTATTTGCCACATCTTTGCTATTCACATACTGTTCCTCCACAAGAAGCCGTCAAGAAAAGACATGTCCGCAGCCAAAATTTGGGTTGCTACCCAATTTCCCAATCTGGATGTACGTGTAATGGTGCAGGAGCATTGGACTTCCGAAATTCGTGACTTGGAATCGTAGGGACTTCAAATCTTTACGCACCTCCAGCGTACTAGTCAAATATTCGCCGTATAAGTATAATGAAGAAAATGAGTTAATCAGAGGCCATTAATGGTGGATCTGATATTTACTTAGACACAACTTGTGAAATTTGCCTTTTACAAAAGACCCAAATCTTAAAGACCCAAATCTTGAACCACAAAGGATGAGATACCTACATGAAATGTGTCTGTGTCCATTTCATATTCTATGCTTGGGCAATCCCGAACCTATTGAATAATCCTAAGAAAATTTGAATGAGAAAGGGTCCTCGAATAAATCAGTAAAAGTGTTACCAAAGAAATCGCCTAGATTAGGGAATGGCGAGAACTCAGAGACTCCTAAGGTTTCCCCTAAAGGAAGTGCAGATTTAGATGCGGGTTTATAGTTCTTTCGTATAATAGATAGGAATTTCTTAGCTTCTGGGTCAGAAACATTTTGGATCTTATAATGTTGACACCAGAAATTGTCTGCCTGTAGTTCCCTGACCATCTCATCCTCCATGTGTGGTGCTAAAGTTTCAGGTGGAGTAGCTATCGTACTGCCATCCTTGTCTGAGAACTTCGAGAAAGCTTCAACTATATCTCGTGCACCAAAGGATTCTCGCTCGGACAAATTACTTCTAAGCAAGTGGAATTTTAACATAGTAATTAGTTCTCTAGCTTGGGCATTGGAAAACTTGAAACTTGAGTTCTGAAGCCGATCTGTCGCAGCTTGATTTTCAATTTGGGAAAAAGCTAATGTGAATCCGTACATGTAAGACTTTCTCATATTCCAGGAATTATTGTATCTCTGACCACACTCTCCTAATATATTAAACCCCTCATTAGTACATTTAACAGCAAGTTGATACAAATTCTGTAAAATAGTAGATCTTTCCACATCATTCACTTGCTGTGTAACAGCTAGCCTGATACATACCGACCCTATCAACAGGGTTGCACTTGAATTGCACTGGTTGAACAAAGGGCCAACCATGAAACTAAAAGCTGGCCCAAATAAGTTCTTTGCAACGCTGACCTTAGCGGAGTCGCCCAATTCACAGAAGAAAAGCCCGAACATCTTTCTGTAGTAGAAAAACTCTAAATCAATATTCTCCAAATCATGGCAGTGAACATAGAAATACACGTAAACCGATCCCAAAAGAAGCTTAGTGTACAAATATAGGCTGAATTTCATGATAACAAACGAGTCACTCTCAATATTGTTTGGCTTCAAGAAATCCCCAAATCTTCCAAACATACGTGCTACATTTAACTCAAGATCATTCACCATTGCCATGAATTTTTGACCATCCACAGGATCCCTGATTTGTCCCATAATTGCTAAGAGTTTGTGTAGTTGTTCCACCAAAGGTTGGAAAATCGAAAAAGATTTTATCACATCATGCTCTAAACTGTTGTCTCTGATGTTGGAAGTTCCTTCTTTAGGGATGCACGTGTCGTATTCCTTTATACTTAGGGGGGCGCCAATGATAATAGCATTCAGTATATCAAGCAATACAAGACTATGCCATAGCTTCCGGCGTAAATTCTTCACCTTTCCAGTCATTGGAGCTTCTCCGACGTAGTCAGGATCTCTATTAAGTCCATTAGCCAACGCTACTTGAACAATAGTCCCTATTGTAACATGCGACCTTGTATCACTAAAATATGCACCAATTTCAGGAGCATATATATCGTAATACTTGGCAAACATAAGGGCCTGTAAAACATTAATATCTTGCTTTTTAAGTAAATAAAACTTGTTTAGGCATTCTTCTGCAATAGAAATAACATCTATCGGAATTGGATTCTGTAAAAGTGGTGACACTGGAGATGGTGATGCTAGCATCTCTTCGTTGTCTGAGAGCAGATTGGAAAATAGCGAAATATATGAAAGCCTCAATAAGTAATAAAACGTAGCAATAGTGGCATAATCCAGTGTTTTATCCACAGTAACAGGTACACCGTCTGTCCTTGAGAAATTAATAATTATACGTATAACATCATTACTAAACACTTCTTCGTCCAAAATGGGGAAAAATGGATATAAAACCTTGAAGAAGTATATTAAATAGCTGGTAGCTATTTCAATTGAAGGTAACGTTAGTAGTATCTTATCATTTAACGGTTTCATGGAAAGATCGTGAGGGTAAATAGCATACCCTCTGTTCAGACCGAAGTTATTCATAGATTGTTTGATCTCTTCAACAGTATTTCCATCGTACTCTTGAACGATGTACTTGATACCATATTTTTCACTGGCTTTATGGGCAATGCGGGCAATATCCGAATTCGGTGAGTTCTTCGAATAGTTATAGAATATGTCTCTTGGACTATATTCCAGTTTCTTCATCCTTTGCTTGGCCCAAAAAATCACTCTAGCTCCCGCTTCTCTTTTCATCACAGAAATAAATGGGAATGGACCGTTACATGGCTTTCTCATATTCTGTTTATCAATACTTGAAAAAAAATTGTCAAACAGATCTGGAACAGGATTAACACCAAGCCATAAGTCCTCGTTAGCCTTCACAAGGTCTTCACTATAACCTGAAAACTCAATTGGCAGACCTCTGCTTTCAATTTTGACGTTTGGAGACACCAGATTATTTCTCGACTGCGCAATGTTCATATTCATACTTGCGGTAACAGAAAGAGTGTTTTCCAACTTCTTCATTTGAGCCTTCAAGGTATTTAGTTCATCTTGAAGTACTATTTCTTCAGGATTTGCAAACTGCAGCTTATTATTGAGGTGCTTTGGGGAGCTGAAGACACATAGGTGTGGAATGCTTAGCTTGACACATTTGTTGCAAGGAAGACTCCTATCACATTTGGTCTTTCTCTTTCTGCAGTTGTCACAACTTAGTGCTATTCTTGAACGCTTCTTCCTCTGTTCATCCGACATATCTTAAACCTTGTTTTGATACTAAACAGTTTTGGAGATAACAGAGAAGTTGAAGGCGATTTATCATTATCTATACGATTTAACTTTGCGAAAAACAAATCTCATATTTATTTTTGGCCGAAGGAATTTTGGTCGCGGGGAAGTAGGCTACGTGCACTTTATTAATAAGCAGAGGTGGATGCGTATCAACCATTCAAATTTATTTGTTAGTGTATGTTTGGTGAGGTTATTCCATTCGTTATCACTGTCGGGATGTCATGAAGATGAATAATTTCAGACAAGTATTGCATGTTGACCAAGGTTTACAGCCACAAGAATCATTAATTTGTTAGCGCGAATATGCCTTTATCAAGCTTGGTGGTGACCCTTTGCTCACGTTTACTGAGATGCTGTTGAAATATAAGATGACTGGGTTTTATGTTACGTAGCGTAGTACTATATCATATCGCAAGGCTCACATCGTCAACGATCTTGTATCGAGATATTTTGATGCACTGATTTCACAGCAAAAATGGGTAGGGCTGAGAATCATAAATCTTTACTTGTTCTTTCTTACGATGTACGTGAAAGTCTCAAAGTTAATCCACTAAGTAGATTATTTCTCTTGCATTGATGTTTAACATGAATTGCGTATTTTCATTGCTCCATTCTAAAATGATGGAACCTATTACTTAAGGAATATGATATGGTCAATTTTGTGGGAGCATTAACCTTTAAGCTATTGAAAGTTCTCATTTTCAACAAGGCATTCCTCTTAGTTACAGTTTCTGTTAACTTTGTAGGGCTGTCGCATTGAGCATGATAATGTAGGTTACCTTTTCATAGTTTATCGAAATAGTTTCCCGTCGGCCTCGCCTTCTCTTCTCCACTGAGCTTGCGGTGCACCACTGCTTTCCAATTGGAATAATCTCCAAGCTTCCCGGATATGATGGGGCTGTAAAGGTTGTAGCTTGTCACCAGCATAACTCAACGGCGTATCCTCAACCTCTATATCTGCACCATCCTCTAAGTTCTTTAGTATCTGACGTTTTTGGTTCTTCTTTTCTGCTATATCAATGATCAACTTTCCTTTATTTTCACGTTCTTGCACCTCAAATGCTTTCGTCACAACCTCACCTAAGAACAGCTTCGAGATACCAGCCAACACCAAAGCAATATTTTGTGCAATTGAATGTCCCAACACACTGTTACATATTTTCTTCACACTGGGCTTATTTATTGTCATTCTTCTGTATGCCTCAAACCGTTGCATCTGTTCATCCGTGAAATTTGATATCAATAGCCTTTTCTTCTCCTCCAAGTTGAGGTCCTTATCCATGAGTCTTGTCTTCAAATCACGATACTTTCGTACCAACTCAGGGTCATTTATATCGTCTAGACTGATATCTGAATCATCGTCGTCATCTTCATCTTCATCTTCGCCTTCATCGTTCGATGAATATTCATTGCCATTCTCTAATTTACTATAGAATACACGCCAAATCAATTCTTCATCTTCCTCCTCTAAGCTGACATCGCTGAGATATTCTTCTTCTGAGCTGTATTCATCCATAACTAACGCTTGATAAATCACATTACAATTTGGTGGAGTTTATTTTTAAGGTAATTTTGAAATATGGAGAGTGAGTCGTGTAATTGTTACAAAAAGGGCCTTGGTTGCAACTGTCCACATTGCTAGCAGAGTAGGGCCGTTCATTTTGTCCTTGCTTGCGCTTTATTAGTATTTGTTAGTTATATTGCAATCTCTATCGTTACCAGCTAAATATTAACACTCCCCTCAAGAACGTAGGTAAACTTAAGAGGTTTCGATAACCGGTTTCGATAACATCATTGAATGGATCCAATAAAACATACTTAGTAACCAGAAAAGAAAGTAATACAACAAATACAACAAGGTTATAATATCTGTGCTTCTTTGTCTCCATATCAAGAATTAATTCAGTTACTTGATATCTTGATATACCTCCTGAGTAGGTCGGTCAAACAAATGGCAATGTACCAAACATTTGCAGCGGTGATACTTCTCTTGCTTGATGGAATTCAATGTTCTTTTTATATCTTCCGGCAGCTGCAAGTTTGATGTCAAGGTTATTTGATGGTTCATCTGGTAGCCTTAGTTTCTTTTCAACGATTTTGGAAGCCTTTTCGATTACGAACGATATCAATTCGGTTGAATTCATATCCTGTGGAAACTGGATACTACCATCAGTATTATTCAATCCAATCTCCAATGATGCCATTCCATCAGAGGCGTTGGTGAACTTATACTGTACGTCGAAAACGCTATTTAGCTTTTTAATAGATAATGCTGTAGTGCTCTCAAGGTCCTTCTTGAAATCTGGATCCGTAGTTCCACTCAAATCCCCGTATACAAAATCAACAGTTAATGGTGAATCCAAGTATTTCTTAGCCACACCAAACTGGCCTATCTCAATCTCTGCCGTGAATAAGTGGAAGATTATGGTTTGCAGTAGGAAATAGGGCAAGTCATTCGAGTGAATTGAGTCAAGGGTGTAAAACAAAGTGGCCCTCAATCCAGTAGATCGTATTTCAATCCCATTATCTCGATTTAATTTCATTTCAACAACATGGTCGTCCGTTGAATTAGTTTCCGTTCTAGTAGATACTACAAACTTGAGGGGGGCATCTGGGAAAGCCCGATTGAATTCCTCGTCTACCTGATATTGAGTTGCGAGAGCTAAGTCAGGGAAATTGAAACCTTCATGTGCAAATTCTAGGTAAACGGGCAATGTTATGATATCATCATTATAGAAGTCAAATATAATGAATTTTGATGGTTTGATAGCTTCTTTGTATATCCATGGTATGCATAGGATAACAAATAGGAGTACTATATGAGTGTAGGGTAGCATTGATGACGGGTTTGCTTCTGGGCATTATTTTATTTGAGATTCCAGATCTTCTTGTTAAGTGCACACACTCGAAGCTGAAAAAAATGAGAAGAGGATCAATTGAACCTTAGTAAACCATCTATCATGTCAGTCCCTTCAGTTGCTATAGAGAAGGGTATAGATCCCAAAACTCAAGAAGAAGAGTATGTTCACACCATTTACAACGAAATCGCTTCGCATTTCTCGCAGACTCGCTACAAGCCTTGGCCCATAGTAGAGAGATTCCTCAACAGTCGACCTGACTATTCTGTAGGAATCGATGTAGGATGCGGCAATGGGAAATACCTACACGTTAACAAGAAGTTATTTATGATTGGAACAGATAGATCTGATGGTTTGGTAGCTTGTGGAAGAGATATTTCAAATGACAAGTACAATTTAGGTGTTTCGGATGGACTAAACCTACCACATTCTGAATCTTCGATGGATTTTGCTATCTCCATCGCAGTTATTCACCACTTCTCCACAGAAGAGAGAAGAATAGAGGCTATTGCGCATATTCTATCCAAGTTGAAGTCTGGTGGGGAGCTCTTAGTTTACTGCTGGGCTTTAGAGCAAGAGAACTCAAGACGAGGCTATAAAGAGGGTGATGAACAAGATATCCTTATCCCATGGGTATTACAGGAGAAACCTGTGAAGAAGGAAAAGAAGCCTAGGCAAAGAAAGCAAAAAAAGAATCTTGAGGAGCAGGTGGAAGAATTAGTTGTAACTGAACCAAAAGAACTACAAGTTGAACTAGTGGAAGAGCCAAAGAAAGAGCCACTTACAAAATATAGGTACTATCACTTGTACAAAAAGGGCGAACTTGCAGCAAACGCACTCAAGGCTGGAGCATGCACCATAGTGGATGAGGGATATGAACGTGACAATTGGTGGGTTATTATTAGAAAATTATAAGTCGTTTTAGAACTTTCATAAATTTGCAATCTCAAGATCTAATCTGTAAAAGCGCCTGGATGTGAATATTCAAAGTTGACATTTTCTTAAATTTTCATTTCAATTTTGAATAACAATTTTTGACGTGGTCTTGATTTGCACATTAGTATGATGATTTCGCCACAGCAGAGACAAGATAAACTCATAAGAGCTACGGATCTTGATGCTTTAACATGCCGTTTCAGTACCAATAGACAATCTTACTTTTCTCCGCCAGACAAGTACATTGAACTGCTCCTTAAATCGTATGAATCCAACTTACAGCACTGCGTTGGTTACACAAACCTTTCAGCTGGAAGGACGCTTCGTTCAATGGTTTATGAAAGGAAACTACCATTGATCAACAGAGGTACTTATTTAAGAACTCAACTGATTAATTTAATCATAAATGAGTTTGCTACTGAGTTCAATTCATGTCAAGTTATTTCTCTTGGTGGAGGATCCGACACAAGATGCTTTCAAATATTAAAGAAATTCCCGAACTTAAGATACCACGAGATTGACTTCCCAGAGTCAATGAAGATCAAGAAATTGGCTATTTTGAATAACAAAGAGCTAATGTCTATTGTAAATTATGCTGTTAGTGAGTCCCCAAGCAGTGTGCAATCCAGAGAAGAGTTTCAAGCGTTTCTGCTGGATCTACACACTGAAAACTTTCATATTTACGGCTATGACTTACGATTACTAAAAGAATCCAATGAAAGTCATCCATTGCTCACGCATATAGATTCAAGCTTACCAACATTGATACTTAGTGAATGTGTTCTTTGTTACCTATCATCACAAGAAAACAATGACATTATAAACTTTTGGCGAAATTCATTCAAGAACTTTGTCTCCTTTTTAATCTATGAACCGTTATCGCTCAATGATGCTTTCGGTACAACAATGACCAAGAATTTGTCTCGTAGAGGGCTCAATTTACCTACGTTTGATGAGTTGCCCAATTTACAAACCAGACTATTATTCTTACACGAAAAGTGTAATTTGACAAATATAAGACTCACCAACATGAGCGATGTCGGTGGATATTCTGGAAATATCACCGCAAAACCCTGGTTAGAAATACCTGAGTTGCAAAGAATTAACAGACTTGAACTAATCGACGAGGTTGAAGAAATCAAGCTTTTGCTTGAACACTACTGCTTATGCTATGGCGAATTTAGTAAAATAGGATCAGTTACTTTCAAGGGGATAAATAAATGGAGGTGGCTAATTAGTTGAGCAATAAAAGTGCCCTATAAGCTATTATATAGATAAGAAGCACCTTTTAGTGACTGATCTACAAAACAATTGATATGCAGTCGATACTTCTTCAGTGTAGAGACTCTTAGAAGAGTATATCATTGTCAGTTAGTCTTGATGGTTTTTCAAAAATAATCGTTAATGTGTTGGAATTATAATTTGGCACAAAAATTGTTAAGGATGATGCGGTGGCTCAATGGTAGAGCTTTTGATTCCAACTCAAAAGGTTGCAGGTTCAATTCCTGTCCGTGTCAATTCCTTCTATTTTTTTGCCTAGGTTCACCAAAGTAACATAATTTGTCGACCTTCTTCCGTACTAGCTTACTAGCTTGACATTTCATCTGCGTTTCCCAAAGATTAAATTTAATTTGATTTGAATTTTGCGAAGAAACTAAAAAGATTCATGCTATTTTAGAAATCATTAGAAGAAACACTTAAAAAGTTCAAAAATGTGAAAGGCATATAACTATAAAACAGTTAACATTAACTTTCCAAAGAAAGCGCAAATTGGACTTCGTATGTGTTCTTTCAAAGTAAGATCAATGAGAAGGTAAGACCATTTTTTGCAGGTATAAGTTTTCAGTATATTCAGTCGAACTATGAGGAAATTTTTGCTTTGACATTGTGAATTTAAATAAATGAGGTAATCTGGAACTTCTCTGTCGAGAATTCTCAAAAAAATAAAAATCTTGTTTGGCTTCTTAAAAATATCCCTACAGATCAGAGGGCATTAGTATGTGTTAGAATCCGAAGACATGTAAACCGTGACGGAGCTAACATACATCCCGCACATCAGAAGTAATACATATAATGTTACCCTACTGCAAAGTGCAAAAATGTGTATATTTGCTATTGTTACAGTGATAACTGCGAACAACCTGATCTTTATTGATGCAGATAAAAGTATCACACATAATACTTGAAAGTTACACACCAATATACCTAAATGAGGTTGCTCAATAGGACTGATCCTAAATGAAGTGTCTGAGAAACATAACTGGATGTTTCAGACCATTGTGTGCTTATGTCAGAACCAATGGCATATAAACTGTGATCAGGTATGATCGTCTAATTAAGCTCGAACGCAACGGCAACTAAAGTATTAAACGAGAAGTTGTCTAGTCAACATGCTATACTGGACAACCTGTGAGGTTGCGCCTTTACTGAGAATGAGAGTTGAATGCTAGCCATGGAGCTAAAGCCAAGACTTACGAAAGCATACTAGAAGAAAATCTATAAATACTGGAGCAAGATCCCACTATTTTACATCTTCTATTCTTTCTCTAAGTCGATCATATATTTCCAACAGTATAAATACTTGTATAGAATACAACACTATTACACTCGGAACCACACAACAGTAAATAACACCTCACGGAATTCGGTAGTCAATAATACCGGATCCAGCTAGCGCAAAGGAACCTTCTCTCATTCGAACCGAGACCAGATACTTAACACTCCTTCCAACAAAGTCCATATTCAAATGGATCTTTGGCCGAGTGGTCTAAGGCGGCAGACTCAAGTTCTGTTATCGTAAGATGCACGCGTTCGAACCGCGTAGGATTCATTATTTTTTTCTATATATTATATTCAGCATATTTACTATGAAGATATTATGAAGATACGGAATTATTAAGAATATGGACTCAACTGGTTTGAAATAAATCTTACCAATACCTTCAAGCTTAAGGACCTTGGA
>JAJMSH010000108.1:0-20196 GCA_030558315.1 Kodamaea suecica
TCTCTTAGACAAAATATCAGAGAACTTCTCATAACTTCTAGGTAAGCAGATAACTCTCTCAATCCCAATGCAGTTTTGCCCAGCACTTTGGAAAGTACCTCTCATGACAATGGAAGATATAGCATGTATATTCTTAACATCATCCAATACAATAAAAGAATCCTTACCACCTAGTTCAACGACACAAGGTGTCAATTCCTTTGCAGCGCTCTCAACAACTTTGTGAGCCACTTGTTTGGATCCGATAAATGTTATATGAGCCAAGCCTGGATGAGAAGTGAAATAGTCTGCGCTCTCAGGATAGCAGTATACGAGTTGAACCAAATTTTCGTCAATATCCAACAGCTTGAGAACTGTTTTCACAAAGTCCACGTACCATTGGGAAGACCAGACTACTTGTTCTGAACATTTTACTATAATGGCATTACCAGTGAAAATGGCAGCAATAATTGGACCCATCAAATTGTGGAATGGATAATTCCACGAGACTAAAGCAGCGACAACACCTAAAGGTTCATATCGAACTTCACCGTTTTTCATATAACCAAGCAATAAATTCGAAGGGCCCGGACGTTGAGATGGTCTCAAGGTCTTTTCACCATGTGCCACAATCCAATTCAATTTCTCTAAAGTGACAAAGATTTCTCCCATCAGAGCATCCAACTTGGTCTTACCACTGTCACGACACGCAATTCTAGCAATGTTTTCCTGATTTTCAAGGATATATCTGCAGATTGTTTTCAATACTCTTCTTCTCAAGGTGAAAGATGACTTAGCCCAAGACTTCTGGGCAATCTTAGCTTTATTTAACATATTGTTCATATCTTCTTTCGTATGGACATTGAAAGTTCCCAAATACTGTCCAGTTGCAGGACAGTAACTCTGGATTTGGTCTGGTTCATTGGCAACTCTAATTGAAAGGTTTGGCGGATACAATCTCTTTCCCTTCCAGTGTCGTTTGGCTTCATCTGGGATAGCCAAATCAAGCTTGACAGGTTCTTCCAACTTGTTGTACTTGTTTGGCAGATTCGAAATGTACTTCGAATACATGTAGTAAAGGGATGGCACTATTACCCCTATGAAGAACGTGGTAGAAATCTGGTACTGCCATTGCCATTCTTGGAATCTGAGATCAATGGCAATCATCCTAGTAGTGTGTTAGTGTGTATACTACCAACAGTTCCAGTAGAAGTGACTTCGTTGCTCCGTTAAACTTCTCCATGCAGAATGCACAAGACCGAAAATCTGAAAAGTGGTTCGCAGTGACAAGAATTTATTACTCAAAGTCTATAGCAGTTCGTACCGTTGTTGCTCTACAGTTGACCTTTGTTGAGTTGTTAGTTCGATATTAGTACCGTAGTTAGATGTTGTCCCATTGTCACTAAAATTCTTTTTTACATACGCTATTGCATACGCTATTACATACTCTCTATGTGTTTATTGGGTGTCTATTCGTGTTAACACTAAACCTATTCAAGAACTTCTTCACCATCAAAGTTGTCCAATCCGTTGAAATCATTGGCACGACCAGTTTCTGTAACCAAGTTCCCAAGAAGATTGTGATCTATGTAATTAATCAAGGAATCAGCGATGGTATTCGTATCGGCCAGTACCCCCGTAAATTCATTATAGGCAACTTTACTGTCTCTTGGTGGAAGAACGTCATACTCGAAAATGTTGTCAAGGGACCATACTTGTTCTGGTAATCTAGCCATAATCTTGTTCTCTCCACAAATAATTGCAAATCTAATTAGGTTTGTTGGTACATCTTTGTTTGGAGTGCTGTTGTTATAACCCAACATGTCAAAGATGGATGATTTGACTGTCTTCGGTTCATTTGGTGGGTGTTCTTTGAATAATTTCATAAGCTCATCATGTAGAAATTGCCTTTTTGGTTGGTCATTCCACATGATGGAAGCTCTTACCAAATATGTTTCACAAATCACTTCATCTTCTGTGGTTTGGCCAGTTACATCAACTGTCGTGCTCTCTCCAAGGCCAATTGCTTCTAAAAGCTTCATGGCCGTGTATGGATGTCTTTCGTATGCCAATTTCAAAGATATTCTAGCATTGGCTTCGTCATTAAGACACAAGTAAGCTAAAACTGTTGAAAATGCCATCCCTGGAGTTAACCACTTCTGGTATGTCGTAAACAATGGTGATTTAGCCAAATTTGTCAAATATTTGTATTCTTCACTCATAATGACATAAAAATCAATAAAATATCTGACACCTAGTGGATCATCGGCTGGACTGAGTCCTAACAATAGTTTGCAATACGATAAGGCAGTCGAGAAAAGTCTTCGTTCACCTAAACCGGTGATATATCTGAATAAACCCAAGTAAAATTGTCGATTCAAGAAGCCCTCATATGGTAACCTAATCAATTCGGATTTGCCGTCATACAATAATTCATGCAAATTCTTATGGAAACTTCGATCGAATACAAACAATCCCTTCTCAATTAAGGAATTGCTTGTGGACTTTTCGTTGCCTTGCCTAAGGATTACCATGGCAACTTGTAGCAATGTTTCTGCGTGGTATGGGTATTGTTGCAATAAACGTATTAATGAATCTGGATCTGGTGTTAAGACAACGGATGCATAGAATCTTGTGTCTGCCATCCTCTCTTGAGGGTTTGATATCTTGGAGAATCTAAAATATCTTATACCTAATTGCAATTCTTTCTTCACTTTCAATTCCAACTCTTCTAGCGAAACATTGTTTTCTTTATAATCCAAGTATCTCACCACATCCGTCTTTCCAATTTCTTCCATATTCATTGGCTTTTGTGCAGTGGGTAACCAATCATCTCTAATTCTAGAAATAATCAATTTCCTAGTAGATCCAGGAACACTACGGCGGTCTTTGCCTGACCAACCTCTCGTTAATCTAGCCATTCTTTTAAACTGTTGCAAGACTTCAGGGGAAATAGCCAATGAGCTTGTACTGTTGGCATCTTCAATCGTTTCCAAAGAGAGATTCCCGAATAAGTTACGGAATTCTTGATCGGGGTCTAAGTTCTTCAGCGAGCCAATTGATAATAAAGATAAAGACTTTTTTAGTCTCGTCGAGGTGAAGAATTTAAAATTTGAATCATATTCCTCTAGTGGAACTGGTTGCAAATCATATTCTTCCTCGAAATCATATTCTTCTTCATCTTCTTCAACTTCAGTGTTGGAGATAGATGCGGCATTGAGCTCCTTTGACTTTGATAATTCTTCGTCCTTCTTTTTCACGTCTGCCAAGATTCTGTCCAATTCATCATCGCTATCAAGGACTTCCTTCGTGGGAGCACTCTTTGCCTGCTGCTTCTTCTTCTCCTTCTTCTCCTTCTTCTTCTTTGATTTCTTTGTTAAAGCCGGGGCTTCCCCTTCAGAACCCGAGGGTATTGCCACAGTTTCATTTGGTTCTTCCTTTTCTTCAGGGTCGGAATCATCGCTTGCATCGCCTTCATTCAACAAAGCAAACGCATTGAACCTTGGGTTCGGCTGGGGGAATTCTTCATCCAGCTCATTATGGTTTGAATTTGTGGAATCATAAAGGCCATTATTCTCCAGTTCTTGAATCTTCTTCTTTTCCAACCTCTTGAGAGCTCTTAAACTCATTTAATGTGATCGATTTACCTTCCTTAACCGTCTGTGGAAGGCAACTTACATTCAAACTGGAAAATAATTTCCAAGTTTACGACATATGTCGAGACATTATTGTCAAATCAAACGACATTTAGGCTGCAAATTTCTTAAGGAGGTTTGATGGACAAGGTTTAAGCATAGAAGTGAATACAGTATGCTCTTTGAGTAATGGCTCAGAAATCCTTGATTGGATAGGATCTGAGTGTGTTATTTGAAGAAGTGAAATCTTTCGACGAAAAGTTGACTTGGTTGGGGTTGCGGTAGTTGGTAGTTGCTATCATTGCTGAAGTATACTAGTGTTTGCGTTTGTGGCTGCAAAAATATATACCTATCTTCAACCCTGGGAACATAAACAGTTGGAGGTCTCAGCTGAGTGAGTACACTCTTATACTACCATTTTATCCTCAAGACTTAATTCTTACTCAAGAGTTAATGCTAGCTCAGGGTATTGCTGAAGGAGATCAAATGGCATTTTGCAGTTCTACGGTTAAGAGAGAAAAAATTATCACCCATGACTCCAAAGAGATAACATACAATTTCAACCAATTCGATGACAAAGTCATCTTTCACCCTGGATGCATCAAAACTGCAATACTACACGACAGCATGGTCAAAGAACCTTTCGCCTATGATCCAACACCCAAGATACAAGCAAAATATGAGACACCTGGACGAGCTGGGTTCCAAGTGTCTAAAAGCAAATCAAGTTTGCAAACCGATGTTGACTTTGGAGCTATTAAACTAAAGTCTTTACGGATTCTGAATCCATGCTCATCTTATAATTCCAAAGAGAAGAATATACTTTTGAATAACGGGAATAATGTGTCTTTAATTTCAAAAGTAGATGCAAAATTGACAGCCTCCAACGGTAAATTAATACGGAACAGAGATGTCTACGCTATTAAGATGTTAAAACAAAATGAGTCTGAACTAGGTGGTGATATAAAGTTAAAGGACGATGAGGCTCAAAGGGAGTTCGAAATGATCAAGAGTAGTATTCTCCCGTTGACACCAAAAGGAAATACTGACTCAGCACTTTCTGTACTTGCATCTTCAGGAGTAGGATTGCAATCACCATTTCCATTATTATCATATTCACCAGCGAATAACACTTTCAATATAAAGCAGTTCCGATTGCAAAAGGTATTGGAAGAGCTCATTGAAAGTGAAAGAACCTATATCGTGTCGTTGCAGTTGTTCCATAACAGCTACATTCTGAATTTAGTGCAGCCCAATAGACAGGAATTGCCAATTCCTTTACAATTGATTGATTTGTATTTGAATGAGTTGGAGATACACCACCTGGAATTCCTCAAAGCAGTTGAGAGTAAATTCAATCAATCAGAATCAGTGCTGGATCTAGCAATATCAATTTCCAACATTATTGGTGACTCTGCTATCGATGTTCCATTGTACAAGGATTACTACAATTCATATGAAGATGTTGTACAGTTAGCAAAGAACACCCGCAACAAGTCGACTTTTAACTACGAGTGGATTAAAGGGTGGAGGACATTTCTTGAAGTAACTCAACCCGAAGATCGAAGAATGGATTTGTCTTTCATGTCTCTTATTCAAAAGCCCATTTCAAGAATTGGAAAATATCGCTTGATCTTGGAATCACTATTGAAATTCACTTCTCAAGACCAGGACAAGATCAAAGAAAACCTAATCAAGGTAAAGGGACGTTTATCAGAGATTAATGAAGAAGCAGACAAATTCAGGAATATAGATATAACAAGCAAAGTCAATGACTTGATCGAGTCGAAAGGACTTCCACTGCCTGGCGATCGGTTTGGAGAAGCTGAAATACCCATGCAATTCTTTGGTAAGTCCTTATTAATAAGTTCCATGAAGATTGCCTGGATAGAAGATAAACATTGCAAGTCAAGTAATTGTGGAGCAATATTATTCAAGAGTCATTTAGTGGTTATTGAATTCAAGCAGCGAAGAGGTGGAAGTATGAGAGGAAGATTTGATAAAGCAAAGCATGAACCAATTTTCATCATTCCCCTAAGCAAATGCAAGATAATGGATGACATTAGAGAATTTGAAGGTGGAATGACCTCTAGTTATTCCTGTATCGTCAAGCTCATATTCCAACATAACAGCTGTCATTTCGAGGTCTCACTTATATTCATTACCAGACTTGAATATAGAATATGGCAAGATCATTTGACGAACTTGATAAACTACGTGAATGGACCTTGTAAAATGAACATTGATATAAGCGATGAAATCGACTATATGATCAGATATCCTCATGCAATGAACCCTTATGATATCTCTTTGAAACAGTGCACCAAGTATAAAGACAAGTGCTACTTCCAAGAAACCAATTCATTCAAGATTCAAGTTGACTTCTATGATCACCTTGGACACATTGATTCCCTGAGCGATGAAAGCAATAAGTTCTTACCAGCGGCATACTTCAACTCCCTTGAACTTTATGACGGAGGAGAAACTTTGATCACTATCACCAAGCTTGAACGATTTGAGGCAGAAATGATCTTAAAGGATGTCTGGAGCAAGGAAATCCCCATGATCTTCCACAACAAATGCTCGCCAGCTATGAAGAAAAGCATAAGTTGGTCTAAAATGAGAATGAATACTTTCCCATCAATCCGTCACTCCAAGAGTTTCCATGGCACCTGCAATTCGTATTGGACTGGGCCATCGACGTCTGCAACCAAGCCGCAACTCGATAAAAATCTAAAGGCTCTCAGAAATTTTGCAGCCAGACCAAAGAACCAAAATACTAGCATGACTGTTGAGAGCGCAGACATGGTGTTGTGCAAGAAGAAATCCCGGCTTGCCGATGCAGTAGGGGGTGCATTGGGATTACTGCCAAGCGTCAGAAGGTACAAATTCAAGAGATTATGGAGATTCATTTCAAGAAAATTCGTTTAAACTTGAAGAAATAATTACAAATATTTGAAGTATGAGGACATGAGGTTGTATAATGATACTGAATTTTATATAATAACTAATTATCTGAACTTTGGATCAACTCAGTACTAGCAAATTCGTAAGATTTCTTTGATTCAATCAGAATTATCAAGTTTACAAAATGTGAACCAAGCAGAAGCCTCACCAAGCAGAAGCCTCATTTTCAGAGGTTTTAATTACCAGAAATACCAGCACCAATGGAGTCATTCTTGGAAGCATTTGTCCTTGCAAACGACGAACTATGCTTATCAGAACCCTCGCTCAAGATTTTCCTAATCACTTCATCAACATCACTTTTCCCGAATTCACTAGCCAATTCTAATTTCGAAGCTTCATCTAAAACACCTTCGGAACCTCCCTGTCTAGTTGTGAAAATCTTGTAGATCGATACCAAGTCAATCAATGGGATTGTGGTAGAACCTTTCTTGTACTTTTTGAGAAGCTCAACGTCCTCAATGAATATGATAAAGTCTTGCTCTTTACCTTTGTAGAAAATCTTATGTGGTTGGTTAGGCATTTTGTTTTAATTATAATTGTTTAATTATAATCTTCTTTCATGGACTCATTAAAACGAAGGCATTTAACCTCTATTTATACTTATTCGTTTTGAAATGACCATAGTCAACATCAACTGTGGGGCTAGCTCAAGGTTGTTAGTGCTAATAGTGCAAATGCAGTATTAAGGGGGCATTTTATGACTAGGCACTACTAGAATTGCTGATTGGCATTGCATGAAAGCAACTTTGGAACCGTAGGCGAAATCACCATACGCAAACTTATTACGTAATTCCAACTGAACCCACTAGAAGGATAGCACAAGACTTTTAACCGTGTACAATTGTGGACAGGTAAGACTATTTCAATACGAAAGTCATTCGAGTTCCAATCCAGCAGGTTTTTGAAAGCTAGACCTATTTATCAGCATTGTTCTCCTGATCCTACTTCAACCCTTTGCTAACAAAATAGCTCAACTTGATTGAAATCAATGCACTCTGAGGAAATGAAAGACTCAATTGGTTCATAATCAGACCAATTCTGGTACCTTGTTGGTGGCACTCGAGGCTGAAAGGGAAAAAGCTTAATTACCAAGAGAAGTTGAAAGACCATCAACAATCGGTGATACAAAGCATAGCAGCAATGTCATAGGTATTGGGCTCTCAACATTACCAAATAAATGATATTTATTAGGAAAATAAGGTTTAATTCCCTTCCTCTCTCGCAGCATATCACTTTGGGTAACGGTCAATCTTCTTTGAAAAATACATCATGGTGCATGCCCATTTAATGTCAAGCCTACCGCATTGTTGGTAACGTTGGTACTAAGATGTCACACTTGCTTTGCCCCTCCTCCCTGTAACTTAACTCTAATTTGAGACAGTAGTGGTCGACAACACCCAGAGCAAGCTAGGCAAATTCGGCGAAATTGGGCTCGGATCTTGACCACCCTTCACATTGCTCATATCAATAAACATGAGCTGACTGGTTGGGCCATTATATCATGTGAAAGACTGGCATCACCTCTTGCAGATTGTACGACTTTGATTATTTGCAACATAAGACGATAATAACTAGGTTAATATTCATTGGCATTTGAGCAATTGTCCAATTGGTACTTGCGCCATTGGTTTGTATCTTGCAATTAGATATTGACCAATGTATTGACAAAGAGTAGCTGCTACCATTGAGTATATGAGCCATGACTCGAGGTATAATTGATGGCCACTCTAGGTCTGCATACTCTGCGATAACCGGGCAAGTTGTTTGCGTGGGTAGCTTTCCGTTACTTATTTACTCAGCTTTAGCCGTCCAGACTGCTTGGAAGCTTCTAATGTGTTCTTCTCTTCATTATCAGTAACACTGCCAATGAAACGGGGCTACTCATGCTTTTTCGTGGAAGAAATGCAGTAGGGAGCTGTATAATCCAAACATAAATGGAATAGGGGTATTCGCTAAGTAGTTATTTACTTATTTCAATAACTGTGCTTCCCTTTTCTCGGCACCCCATTCCCATGCCTTGCATCCCATTCCCTTGGATATATAAGTATATTTGGAGTGTTTCTTGAGTAGCTTTTGATGTTGACGTGGGTCATCTTCGCTTACCATGAACCGAGTAAAGCTTCAAGCTAAGAAGGTTCAAAATCAATTCTTCAACCAGATTAAGTACTGAGGTGTATCATTTGTAGGTATCACGATCCATTTCATATCTATAACCAGATGATATTCATATTCGTGTGCGATCAGTGATTGTGTATAGCGAAGACACTTTGAACTTCACTTTGACCCATTGATGCCCTCTAGAGGCTTTCAAACAGTTGAATAGAATCACTCAACTTCAAGAGGCGAGTAGTATGCGCCTGACCTCTCTACCAAGCACGTAAAGAGTTCTTCCACAGTTTATGAGAAGATCAATTGAATCGTGAAAGTTTCCACTAAAAATGGCTGCGAAAGATCAGCGAGGCGCGATTAGCGTAGACTAGAGGTGGAGTGTGATATCCTGGCCTGGAAAGATACACGAGAAATCTCTCTCTTAAATTGTACTGTCGAGTATTTAACTCAAATCGGCTCGCTAAGAATATTGATTGTAGGTTCTGTTTTGAATATAACTACGTCGTTCTTCTCCCACAGTCCTCTCCATGTAACTTGGTCAAAAAATACTCGCTAACACCGAATGGCAAATAAAATAAAAAGATTTCCCTCAAGCACCAACCAAGCTTCCACTTCCACCTTCATCTTCCTGTAAAGTAATAGCCCCATTGCCTTATTCGTCACCATGGTAGCAGAACCTGTTCAAGCAACAATACAAACATTGAGCTATATATACAACCAATCCGCTGACTTCATCTCAAGGCTGCAAGATAAAGTAACCAAATCAGACTTTGCTGACCAGCTATACAGATTGTTTCCTTGGCTGTATCTGGCTGAAAGTCTGTCACTGTGTACCAGTCAAGTTGTCTTGAAGCAATCTCGAAGTGAGCAACTATGGGAGCACATACTCTGTAACAAATGGAAATATCTAACGGTTTTAACAATTGGGATAGGGTCGAGATCATATTACTATCAAAAGTATATCGAACCAAGTAATAGATTGGGTCCCAACGTAACTAAACAGCAAAGAAGGAGAAACAAGAGGCGTGCTCCTAAATTGGCAAATGGAGCCAGAAGAGACGTTGTTTTGATCATTGGCTCTCCAACAGTACCTTTGACAAGGTTAATTGCATTGGATTTCGAGAAGAGAGGCCTCATTGTGTACCTAACAATATTGGATGATAAGGATTTCAAATACATTGAATCCAATCCAATAACTGACGATATGAACTATTTAAATTTGAATCAACCAGAAAGCTACGAAACCCAATTGACCACCTTCCACCAATTCCTTGAATTGCCCGTGATACCATTCGCTGGGGCCGAAGCACACAACTTACAATTGGTAAGCGTTGTGTTTGCTCCGAACATGTATTTCCCTGTTGGACCTATCGAGAATTTATCTCCACATACATGGCAATTAATCAATGAGAGGCTTTTGCTTTATTTGAATTTCTTGTCGTCTGGATTGCTTCGTATAATACGGAATCAAGGGGCCAAAACCATATTGGTTAATCCTACAATTGCCAGTTCGTTGACTATGCCATACCATGCTCCTGAAACTGTCTTCTACAACGAGTTGAGACACATATTTACTACATTAACAAGAGAGTTGCACCATCAGAATCTATCCGTGACGCAAGTTAAGTTAGGGAATCTACAAGTCTCTAGTTTGAAGTGTTCAGAATCAAAAACTGCAAGTATTGTCAACTCTGAGATTAGAAGTTGGGATCAAGATACAAAGGATTTGTACGCTGCCAATTTCTCGAAATCACAATTCAAAGCTAATCCTATGACAGCTTCTGACCGTGGCACTAGTTTGAAGGAGTTCTACCATACGTTATTTGACTTGGTGTATTCTAAGAGAAGAAATCCTTCTGTAGTTTACTGCGGAACTGGTGCTAGATCTTATGATTGGATATCCAGTGTTCTTCCAGAGTCATGGATAGAGTGTATTTTGAAATAGGCACCTGAGTCGTTAAGAGATGAGTATATGTATTACTTCAGAATGGTTTCAGCCAACACAAGCCATTGTGTTGATTAGAGAGTATTTAAACAAGTCAAATGTAGCGAACTAGATCGTATACTTGAACCTCATGTTTATCTCGAGAACCATAGACGGAGTATGTTTTGAAGAAGCTTTCCTGATGCTCGAGGAGATGAGGACATTGAAATAATGTTCCCATGAGCCAGTGAGTAAATACGCTGCCTTAAGCACAGAGTACTGCAGTAGGAGTTTCTACCAGCTATCGACGTTAATCAACTATATTGTATATAGCATTTATCATAAACTAATTTGGCAATTTGCAACCCTAATGTATGCTTACCATAGACTATACAATTGGCATCGAGACACGACTATCAAAAAAATTTTAGGGCCTGAAAAAAAACTATAAAATGCGAGAAGAGCCCGCTCGACTTCTTGGCTACTTCTATACCTTTTTCTTTACATTCATGGTCAAAGATTTGTTTGTCGAAGCTAACATAAGGATCTTTATTGATCAATTAACGCTTTGGGGAAAGTCTCCTGCCACAACTGCGGAAACGTAATGTGTTCACCAAACCATTTGATTTGATTTTCTACTTTACCACTGCAAGTTTTGGCCTCTAGAGTTGATGTTGATGAGCAGCACTAGGTTTCATTTTTGGTTGATTGATTCGGTTCTATTTCCTTTTTTTTGGTCATGTATCATTGTCTAACTCGTTTTGGGTTTTATCTTTCTTGAGAAGCTCTGGACATATATATATGGTATTTTTTTCAAAAGGATTGGTGTTCGAATTCTTCTTTCAAAGCTTGGTACCTCACAGGGTTGCTCGTTTGCTCAATTGCATGCCAATTTCTCGCTCCAGTGAGTAATGTGCAAGAAATTCATTTCATTTTCCATCCTGGTTTTCATACAGGGTGGTGTACAATGTCGGCGATGGGATTTCAGTATCCTAAGCGAAAGATATAACAAATGGTCATGAGATTAGTACAGTCTCATGGCTAACCCAATGGAGCTTATTCTTGGTCCATGAATGTCACTTCTAACCCCACCAACCTGATTTCTAATTTGGTTTATAATATAATGTCAACTAAATTGAGATTTGCATTGTCAAACGTGCCAGGTTCTTTAGATTATCAATTTCAGGTGAAGTTGAGTATCATTTATTTTAGAAAAGGAATTGGAAAAATGGAGAAAGTATTTCAATAGTGTTAGTTCAAGTGATGAGACATTTAAGCAAACATAGAGTCAAGCTCTGATTATAGCTGTTTTCACTTTCTGGAAAGATGACTGGTTAACGGTTTAGGACGAGAGTTGCAAAATTTCTGACGACTAAAACTATTGAAGTATAGATTTATTTTTCGATTCCCTTTCTACGAATAAATGGTATTTTTGATAGTGGTAGTGAAGGATCATTCCAAGGTTTGTATTAATAAATAAATAAAAAGAGAATCATTATTCAACCTTCCAATGACTAGTTAAGGCAGAATTTTTTCCAGAAGTGGTAGTGCTAAATAGTTCCATGGCGTAGACAACTAAAGTAGTTGCCATATTGATCCAGTTCCAGAATTGCCAAGGATGAACTATTATTTGGAAGTTTTCAACCGCATCATCATTATTCCAGAATCCCCATATCTTCAACTCTGTGCCCAATTCCCCTTTGTACAGCATCATTAGGTGTGTATACACTGCAATGATAAGACACGGTGAATAAGCATAAAGCAATCGTATTATGGCCGATGGGGGTTGATGATGTGGAGGATCAAGACGGAATGAGTTTCTTCTCGACCTTATTGTTGGGGTTAAGGGCTCTTTAAAATCATCTTGATTAGGTAAATCACCAGTATCGATAGACGGCAATGAGTCAATCAAGTGTTTATGTTGTATGGCCGGTTGTTCGAATTGAAGAGGAGACAAGCTTGTCGATGAGGGTTCACGAGAGCGATTGATTGAAGGAGTTCGTGCCGGACTTCTTGTAGGACTTCTTGTTGGACTTCTTGTTGGACTTCTCGGAGGTGTTCTTGGAGGAGAACCTATTGGATAGCTATAATTATAGTACAATGACGGTATTATCTTTGTAGCAGCATAAAACACTCCTATTCTGTAAGCCAAATTTAATAAAAGTGGAACTGTGAGTTTTTGAATAGCCATTATTAAGAACTCCCAGATAGTCTTAAAAGAACCGGGTAAATTCGAAGCCAAAAACGGCACGATGTGCAGAATGGGGTTGATGATTTGAGGAGGTAACTTGGGGACTTCGTTCTGAAAATCAATTGTGGCTTGTTTGAAAAGGGAAGTCAATGCCATGGTAGCATTTTCTGATAATATTGGGAAAGTTTCATAAATACAACGAACAATATAGGCAAATAAAAGGGAAGATTCGATAATCGAGCCTTTGCCCGAAATAATTCCGAAAAGGCCAATTCCAACAGTTAAGGTAAGTAGGGAGCCTAATAGGGACGCACTGATCATATCAATTGTAAACGGAAAGACATAGATTCTGTATAGGAATGAAAGTGCACCAGTTATTATACAACCACTAGCAATGAGGGAGACAATCACCCAACTATCTGACTTATAATGGGTAAGCCAATTAATGGTTTGACCTATTGCTTGAATAAGTAAAAGAGAGCAAAACCCTTCTAGTATCGTGAAGATAAAGGTTGAGTTTGTTAAAAAGAATCTCCAGATCTTTATCGGCAATGCACAATCTTCAAGATCGTTACCTGTTTCGCTGTAATATGAAAGAAACAAGGTGAGTAAACTTGGCATAAATAAATGCTGAGTATAGTATAAAAGGGAAATCCATCTGAAATGTTTTGCCCTACGTGTAACCAACCGTACCGTAGTTGAAATGAAATATAATAGGAATATTGTTAAGGAGAATGCAAGACCACAACCAATACCTCCTACATCGAATGCTAGCGGGATTGTTAGGATGATTAGAATCAAATAGACGGTTGAGAGTATTGCTCGGACTAGCCTTACTATTCTTATTGGGATAACTGATTGCATATCTTTAGAAAAGAATACCAGCTGAAGGGGGGAGTTCGGGGAATGTGTTGATCAAACCTAATGGATTGTATAACTTGAATTTAGCTAAATTGTGTTTTGTATTGAGTATGATGATTTGAGTTGTATGGAAGCAGATTGAAAACAAGCGAGGAGGAGATATTCTGTTAAATCCTTGGATTTGGTATGATTTCGTTGCGTATGACTGGGATATAGGTCGAAGGTACTTCTTTGGGAATGGGATTGGGTATTTACATGTACTTGAGTCGAGGGGGGGACGGGGTAGGATCAAATACTGTTTCTTATTAGGAAATAAACAGAATATATGGTGGATTCGATAGGTTATTAACGAGCACTGACACAAGGCACACAAATTAACCTTCTACTTCTTTGATTGCTAATGACAGTGGTAGGGATTGGTTGATATGAGTTGGTTATTAGTTCAATTTATGATTCGTTTTCTTTACTCAATTTTCCATTTTTTTCGATTTGATTTGGGCGTTTTCTAGGGAGAAGCACAAGACGGTGAAAATTAGTGAGGAATCTGAAAGTGGTTGAGACTAGTGTAATTGTTGAGTGGCAGTGAGGAAGTGGTGCATTGGGTAAGTAGGGCCATTCATGGGATTGTTAGCTAACAAAGTACAAATATTCGAAGGTTAAACCTCGTTTTTTACTCCATCTTTTTAGTTTAGTTTGTATATGGTGTAGAGTGAACTGGCTTACCTTTGACGGGACTATTTGTTCCTGATTTACAACGTGGTGATTTACAACGAGAAAAATAGCGAGAGAAATCTTTTAGCGAAAGAAATCTTTTAGCGAGACTTTTTAATGGGCGAGCCTAAGCAGGAAACCTTAGTTTTATATTGGAGGAGATGGCCCTTGGAAAAGTGCGTCGAACGTGTAGGGTGGATGACATTAGATTCATTTAGAGTCGAGCAAGGTTCTGAAACTGCTGTCGTGAAAAGGGAGGATCATCTGAAATAAAAGATGTACATATAGATCTATATTTACGTCAATGTACTGTAAATGCACTTGAATTTGGTAACCACAATTGTATAAATGTGGTAATTGACAAACTAAAAGTAGAAGTTGAATAGCTGGCAGATTTCGGATACTTCGAATTGCCGAGATTCAAAATTAAGTATCGTCTCCAGTCGATTCGAAATGTGAAGTACTGCAATCACAAGCACCCACGTCTATGCATTTCCTGGAGTGAGACATCGAAGTCATCGCAGGAATGTCTCGAAAGATGTCGCAATGTATGGTAGCAAAAAACATGAAAAATTGAGAGCAATATTAGGTTTCGGATCAGCACCATTACGTATTGAAGACAATGAGTCGACTGCTTGAAGCAAGCGCCAGTAGAATTGGATCGAATAGACCGAAGGATGATACCAAAAGACCTCGAGGAAAGCACGGAAGACTGGAGATGAGAAACATCACAAGAACTGCCAGAAGACCTGTTTGGGAGGATAGAACAGTTGCTGCAACCACAGGAGAAATTGCTCAACATTCTGAAGACGAATCTGAAGAAGATGAGGATCAAGCAGATTCCAACGAGTCAGGGTTGGCATATGGAGCGTTGCTAACCTTATTGAAATCGGATCATCCTGACAAAAAGAAGAAGAAGAAGACTAAGAATGGAGCCCCGCAGCTAGATCTCGCTCAAGATGAAGATATCAATGAAGAAGTTGCAGGACTTTTGAATGTTGACTCTGGATCTGCATCGGAATCAGAGCAAATGGGGATTGACGACCTAGAAGAAATACTAAGTGAAGACGAGTCTGATCCTAATGTTAGATATGGGATTGATAATGATCCGTATGAAATTCATTTCAACCAACCAACGGAAGACTATGTTGAAGCCCAAGAGAAACTCATTATAAAAGATCACGGAATATGGTCGATTGCATCTAAAGAAAGAAATGAGAAATTGGGGTGTTCTTCATTCACTCAATTACCTCCTGGTAAAGCTATTGCGACTGACATTAGTTCATCACCAAGAAGTAAATTGAATCAATATCCTATTAAGCAAAGGTTGCTTGAACCATTTGAAAAGGAATATCCGTTCGCCCAATTCACCGAGATGGACCATAAACTACTCGATCCAATGTTGAATTACCAAGACATAATCTTCCCTTATCGAACACACACAAACTCGTTCTACAGAAGATTATACACCTTGCATGCTCTAAACCATATCACGAAAACTAGAGATCGTGTGATTAAGAACAATGCAAGATTGCACAATTATAGAGAAGCATTGAAGGAAGGTAAAACAATCGAAGAATTGGGTGAAGAGCCAGAAATAAGGGACCAAGGTTTCACTAGACCAAAAGTGTTGATTTTGCTTCCAACTAGAGACGCAGCAAATGATTTAGTCAACGAGTTGATCAGCCTTTCGGGAAGTGAGCAACAGGAAAACAAAAAGCGGTTCACTACTCAGTTTCACAGTAATGAACATGTACCTGAGAATAAGCCAGCCGACTTCAAAGACCATTTCAAAGGTAACAGTAACGATTTCTTTTGCCTTGGAGTGAAATTCACGAGAAAGACCTTGAAGTTGTATACTTCGTTCTATGCCTCTGATTTGATTATTGCTTCTCCAATTGGGATCTCAATGATCTTGGAAAACCCTGACAAAAAGAAGAGACAAGATGATTTCTTATCATCGATTGAAGTTTTGATTGTAGATAGAGCAAACCAAATCGAAATGCAAAACTGGGATCATATTAATACCGTTCTCAAGTACGTCAATAAGATTCCCAAAGAATTCCATGATGCTGACTTCTCAAGAATTAGAATGTGGTTGATCAACGACCAAAGTAGATTATTGAGACAAACATTGGTCTTCGGAGAATACTTGACTCCAAACATTAACAACTTGGTGAGTACCAAATCCTATAACTTAAGTGGTAAGGTGAAGTTCAAACCTGTCATCAACGGACAAAACTGTACTATGAACTCGATAGGATTAAAGATCAAGCAGATTTATCAAAAGTTTGATGGTGGTAGTTCACCAGCGATGGATCCGGACGCTAGATTCAAATTCTTTATAAATGCTTTATTGCCATCATTGGTGAAATCCACATCATACAATGACGGTATCATGGTGTTCATTTCTTCATATTACGACTATTTGCGCATTAAACACTACATGAAAACGTCAACTAAATTCACTTTTGGGGCCATCGATGAGTACACCTCTCAGTCTAAGTTGACAAGGACAAGACATGAATTCCAAACTGGCAAGATCAAGATCTTGTTGTACACAGAGAGATTACATTATTTCAGGAGGTTTGAAATTAGTGGAGTCAAGACGTTGTTGATGTATTCATTACCTTCCAACCCTTTGTTTTACAAGGAATTGATTAGATTCATTGGGAAGTCAATTTTCCAAGAAGTTGCTGACTTAGATTTGGTGTATATCAAGGTATTGTTTTCGAGATGGGATGCAGTTTCATTGGAACGTATTGTTGGTGGAGAGAGAGCACCAGTGATGTGCAATTCTGCAAATGAGCTTTTCGAATTTAGATAAATGTATAACGTATTACAGTATCAAGTGCCTACATGGGTAATCATGTTTGGGTTTTACTAAGGATTTCTATTTAATAAGACAAATATAGTTACGTAGCAACTATCTAATATACAATCAAAGCATGTTTTACTTTAACTACGCCCTCAAAGTATTGAAGGCCATGATAAAACATCCAATGGCAACATAGGGACTTAATCTTTCACCTACACGAGCGCATTTCCAGAATATACCAAGAGCTCCTGTTTTCCTATTATCTAAAAGGGTTGGAGTGGTGGCATGGATGTAAGTGCAAGTGCAAATAAGTAGGAGAATTACTTGGAGGAGTGACTGGAAGTTGAACAAGGCAGACATTGTTGAGTATGAGGAGATGATTTGCTTTGATAAATTCGTGTGGACAAATACTTTTTATATGTTTCGATGAGTTTATCGATTTCGATTCTCTTCTTTCTTGCAGTCGGGCTTTGCTTATTCAAGGTGAACAAGTGATCAAAGAAGGCTAACTTGCAATAAATGTCAAGTAATTGAATGTGAGATTCCTTTCAAAGATACTCGAAGAAGTGAATAGCTTTTTATCTTCAGTGTGCTGTTAACTGTAGTAAACCAATAGAAGAATGTATAGATGATCTGTTTTCATATCGAGCAAGATTCATTTGGATCAACGGAATGTCGCAAATGTCTCTAACTCTTCAAACTCCAGCAGAGTCTATAAGATACCAAGTAGACTTCTTGAGGGGGTATAGGGGGCTTTGAGGATGAATTGAGGGCTATCGGTGATATTAAATACAATTAAATGATGCTGGTTGAAAAATAGGAGTTCTTAAGAGATTCTTGCGGTTATTCAGATAGAAATATTGATATGCCCACCATGTTTCGTAGATGGTGGGTTTATTTCGAGATTAACTAGATGAAATGAATACATGAAAAGAAAGCTATTTGGTGCTGGAGTACCATATAGTGTTTGATATAGCAAAACCGATAGAAACTCCCCAAACGGCGTGCCCTTCCATAACTCGAAGCACTCAGCTCTGCAGATTTGGGGAAGTTAGGAGAGTCAAAAATGTCTCCAATTTTTATTCCAATCTCCCACTGCTCTAAGATTACACCACACCAAGCTAAAGCACCAAGATAATGACCGAATACGCAGATGAACCATTCACAATGGATGAGGAGCTACCGCTGACCAAGCCCAAATCGTTCAGAGCTTCCACTTCAGTTGGTGCCTCCCCCAAGTACGAAACACCTCCATCGATAACGGACGATGATAAATTGGTACGATCAAGGTTGGCTAAGTTCCGATTGGAAGATGCCAACGTATCAACCACGGAAGAAGAAAGTGAGAAGGTTGGTGATGAAGAAACCAAATTTGAAGAAGATTTGGATGATAAGTTGGATGTTAACTTACAAGAACGGTTGAGTAAAGAGTACAGACTAACGCATAAACATTTGGGTGGATCCGGAGGTGAACCATTAAGTCCACCAGAGAACTTTTCAACTGTTGCTAATCATATATATCGCTCATCGTTTCCACAGCCTCAAAGCTTTTCGTTCTTGAAGAAACTCAAACTTAAGTCTATTCTTTGTTTGATGCCAGAGGCATATCCTGACTTACAACAAGAGTTCCTTCAGCACGAGAATATTACGTTGTTCCAATTGGGCATGTCAGGAAATAAGGAACCTTTCGTTAACATCAGTTCTAAATTAATCACTGAGGCCTTGAAGATCGTGTTGGATCCTGAAAACCAACCTATATTAATACATTGTAATAGAGGGAAACATAGAACTGGATGTCTTGTTGGAGTGATACGTCGATTACAGAACTGGTCTTTGACGATCATTTTCGATGAATATAGGAAGTTTGCAGCTCCAAAGGAGAGACCTATGGACCTACAGTTCATAGAATTGTATGACGAGGCTGAGATGGTGCTGTATGCTGAGGCCAATCATTTGCTACCGTTGAAGTGGGACTAGAAGGAGTATTAGAATTCGAGGTTTATAGAGGAAGTTAGAAGTACAAAAACAATGAAGGAGCTTATAGAGGACATGTTTGTAGGTTGTTTTATGTGATAATTTGGGTATACTCTTTCGTACATAGCCAAAACATCGTAGAGGTCAAGCAAAAACAATCGTACTCACGCTAGTCGTTAAAATCGTCAAGAATATCCATTATAATACAGCAGGCACATAACTTACTATGGCCAGAAGAACTTCTTGCCGTATAATCCAGCATTTCCCAATGCCAATACACTCAAAGCTACCGGAGTGACTCTACCTCTTACCAAACTCTTGACACTAGCACCACCATTAACAATAAGATATAAAGTAGACCAAGCAAACGAAAATCCAGCTCCATTCATAGGATCACCATCCAAGTTAATCCACCCTCCTACTAATTGAGCACCACCAAAAAGGTAACATGACAATCTAGTTGGTCTTGCAGTAGCGATCGTCCTAGCGAATTTCAAGGAGCCACCGCTTTGGGGAGCAACTGGAACATTATGGGAAGAAAGGCCCTTTGCGAGCAAGGCAGAACCAAGTGCAAACGCAGGCACTGGCGAATTGGACCAGTATTGTATATCAGACATGGTGTTTTGAAGAGTGGAATGACAGCAATCATAAAAATTGGAGGTGAAAAATACATGCATTGCAAATCTTAAGTTCAAAGCACATTCAATGAGAGTGGTAGTTATTCACTAGTAAGAACGGGTTTGGGGGATAATGAGATCCTATGTCTATTTACTGGTCAACACTCGAACTACGTACAAAATAAGAGTCTGTGATTATCAGACACTACAATGCATTCCTTGAACAATATTCATTAATCTAATATACAACAATTATACAAATCTTGAAGAGACTTATGCTCTCTAAGATCTTTCACCTCTCAATCTTCTAGCCAATTGAATATCCTTCTTTTGGATAGTGACTCTCTTGGCATGAATAGCACACAAGTTAGTGTCTTCGAATAAGGAAACCAAGTAAGCTTCGACGGATT
>JAJMSH010000109.1:0-16989 GCA_030558315.1 Kodamaea suecica
ACTTATTATAGATGTGAAAATACATGGGAGTATTTCTTATTGTAAACTGGATGGGATTTTAGGATTGTTTGAACCTTGAGGAAGTCCTTATAATCTAATTTAATATGCTCTGAACATTTTGATGTATAGTCTTTGAGATAGAACCCCAAATTAGATGCTGTGAATGAGTCTTTTGCAAGTAAGCAGCTGAAGAAATGAGAATAAACACTTGGAGATATAGAGTTGAACTCTTTATGAAGATCTATTGCTCTGAGTATTAATTCCAGCTTCTTCTGATTACTGTACTTGTAATAATGGAAAATATTGACAAAATTTTCAGATCTGACGGACTTGCCCAGTGGAAGTTTGTCCAACGAGCTATGAAGTCTGTTCAACAATGTTAATGCTTCGCCGAAATATCCTAATACACACAAACTTCGAATCACAAATATTTGTAGCATGTAATGACTCGATTCGATAAAGGTAAGAAGATATTGGGTGTCCATACTACCTGATGTCATTGTATGTTTAACAATTGGTAATATGATATGCTTGCCAAACTGCTCCAAATCAGCAGTCTTTAAAGACCCATTGAGCAAGGGAAGTGAAAACGACACTGGGGATGTATATACATTTTTTTCGACGATGGGGTGATATAATTCAACTCCATACTCCTTTGCCCAAAGCTCAAGTTTATCATCAAGCGAGGTTCGCAAAGACTGGGGTACTTCAAAATTCTCGTTTGTATTATTATCTTTGATATTATTATTTCTCCAAACCCTATTTGTCCAAGCTGATATATTCTGATGTTGGTTTTGGAGATGCCAGTTATACGAATCATCGCTATGACCTCGAAAAGACAGGGCCAATTTTTTAAAATGTAATAATGCATTTTTAGTGTCTCCCCGTATTGAATAAACCTCAACTGCATTTATCAATAAACATTTGTAAGTCCTTTTATGTGAAATGTAGCTATAAAATCTTTTGAAATATTCCATAGTACCTAGCACTCGTATGTGGTCCTTTGAGTTAGCAAAGATCGTAGCTAGCTGTTCTAATATTGTGGGGGTCAACAAAAACGGAACATTTGGATTAGCTGTGGTGTATGTGGAAGCCATTTCTTCAGAGTAAATTTCATAATTATCTATCAAGTGATGATATATCATGGTAGCACCCAAATGATTTGATCTTGTGACCACTTCACTAACGTATAAAGACCACAATTGGTTTGAAAGCTTGAATTGGTTCTTGGAAGAACTTAAAAAGTGCAATAGCGTCGTTGTGGCTTGTATGTTCTCCAGTGCAAGCAAATTGAACACAACCACTTGAAGTAAATCATTCAGAAGATTATAGTTCACATTGGCTACTATGAATTTGAAAATCGTAGCATGGTGTGAAGTATGATCTCTCAAAAGCAGCTTCAATTGGAGGTTAGCAAGACTGCTTTGTTCTGAAAGAGGCTTGAGTGGATCAATGTCACCCTGGTCATCCTTCGGTAGGGTGTCTCTTGGTGTCTCACGATGCCCCAACACTAGCGTTCTTCTCGCTAGTTTCGCAACATTTCCTCTTCTGCCAGTTGAAACTAGTCGTACTGGGTGCTGAAGTACTCTTAAAGATCTCATCCTTTTAACAACTTGACTACCAAAGCACAACTCACTAAGTTGCTAAAGTCAGGCTATTTCTTATAGTGTTTTCCACGTCTTCAGATATTGGACGCTTACATAATCCATATTCTCCATCAACAAATTTTTCAAAAGTTGTAGCCAACTTGACGGACCCACTAACCAATTCCGTATTGATTCAAACGAGCAACAACAAAGGAAGTGACTATGTTCAGAATAGGTGTTTCTGCAAGGAGAGTCGTTGGATCCAAAGGCTCCCTTATAGGAAGTAGAATGGTGAATCCATCTTTAATTAATAGATCTTCCTTGGTCTCTTACCGTTACAATTCCAGTACGCCAGTTGCAGCTGCCGTTGCTAGCCCAATAAAAGAAACTGCTGGAGAAATTAAGGACACATTGGTATCATTCACTGATGAGACAGCTGAAAAGATAGTTTCCAACTTGCACTCAAATGAATTCGGTTACTTGGACTCAATTGGATTGGCCCAAGGCATGGGTCCAACCGCAATCATGGAAAGATTCTTGGAAGCTACACATGTTCTAACTGGATTACCATGGTGGGCAAGTATTGCTGTAGCAACAGTCATTGCAAGAGTGTGCTTGTTTCCATTGTATATGAGTGCATCCGCTAATGCTGCCAAGTTGGGCAAAATCAAACCAGAGATGGACCAACTTATAAAGGATATGAAGACAGCTGAGACTAACCAGGAAAAGTATATCCTCATGCAAGATAGAAAGAAGTTGATGAAAGACAACGATGTTACGATGTACAAGCAGATTTATCCATTGATGCAATTACCAATGGCATATGGGTTTTTCCAAGCGTTAAGAAAGATGTCTATGTATCCTGTGGAAGGATTTAGTGACCAAGGGTACAGCTGGTTCCACGACTTGACACAAGTAGATCCTTACTTAGGATTGCACGTTATGTCTGCTCTTCTCATCTTGTTACTTGTGAGATCTGGTGGTGAAATCGGTCAAGCACTGGCCATGAACGCCCCAATGAAGAAAATCCTTAGTATACTTCCTTTTGTCTCGATCTTGATTACTAAGGATTTCTATGCCTCTGTAATGATCTATGTTGCTACCAATTCGTTGTGCTCACTCCTCCAGACATTCACCTTAAAGAATGCTTTGTTCAGACTGACATTCAAGATGCCGCCTAACGTAAAACCAATAGTTAGTACCATCCCTGGAGAGGCGCCTCCAGAAACTATATCTGAATGGTTTGGACAACAGAAGAAGAGTTTTGACCAACAGTTTGAATCCAAGACAAAGCTGACAGCAAAGAAACTTGAAGCTCAAGTGGTTAGAAGAAAGAATGGTGTTGATGGGTTCATCAAGAGGCACGACAGAAAGTAAGAAGTACTTGTAAATAGATATTATATGTATAAAGTGTTGGAATAGCGATTAGAATCTTTGATGGTGAGCAGTAGTGTTCGATGGATTGTAGTACGAGGTGAGACCAGCAGTTCAAATTAAGGTAACTAAAACAAGGAGACCGAGATGATTTAATTACCTTGACAATGGAATCTCATAGTTGAAGGCTGCCAGCACTAAGTCGCAGGTCAAACAATTAGCGTGATTTATATCGACTCCTTTCGTTATCAAATTCTTTATGCCAATAATTTTAGGTCTATTTTGCAGCATATTTTCAATATTTGCAGCCAGTGCAAGAATTATGCGTGTTCATATCTAGAGTAGGAGAGGTAAGCATCCATACAAATACAGCAATACTATTAGATGTGAGACTTCCTCTCTTTACCTAGGGGGTGTTGGTAGGACAAGCTCTGGCTTGCGAATAAATGCTATCAATAAAGGTTGGGCTTAAGGCTAGCACGTAGGTAGGGCAATTTTGTGAACTAACAGTGCTAATGCAAAACAATTAACGTTGCAATAGTGTATCAATTTTAGTTCGGGAACACTTATTGAGGTTAAGCCTACGTTGAGAACTAGTCAGAGCACTCTGGGACAATAACTAGTAGCCTTGAAGCAGCGGATTATCCGATTTGCAAACTGGAAACATGGTAATGAGGCATGCAGAAAAGTAGAAAACGCAAGAGCTTAGCTGAGTCTCCTAGGGGAACTGATTTCTGCAACTCAGAATAACGTACTAAACGATCCATTTACAGTAGTCCATTTCAATGGCAAGCCACTTCATGTTGTTAACTTCTCGTAGCTTCCCACAAGCAGTCTTGCAAGGGATTCAGAGAATACTCGTCCAAATTCAATTAGAAACAGCGATATGGCAGTGAGGGATAAACACCCTTTATCCGTATATATTTCGGATTCATCGGACCGTTTGATTCAGCTCGTTATCTGTCTACCTTCATACTCTCCAAAATACGTCAAAAACGTCGCCATTTGCAGCCGTCACAGTTAACAGAAAACGGTGTCGCTTGAGAATTGCGCTCTTACGTAAGACAGCAAGAACAAGACGAAGGTGGTAGAGACGATACTAGTGGATGGAAACTGAGAGAGGGATGACAAATAAGCGATAGACCAGGATTGGTTGGCCAATTACGAACACACTTGGACCTTGATCTGAATCAATTGCAATACAGCACTTGCTAAGTCTGCAAAACGCATTCTTCGCAAGATTCGCTTTTCTCCGCTAAAAAAAAACCACTAGCTTGAGTCATACCAAGACAAGCACACGGGCGTAATTCTCGCTACTGAAGACAACGCCCACCAGTTTACTTAACCCTTCCCCTCAACCACCTTATCATCACCACTAACAACCATGTCTAAGCTTGTACAGTAAACCACCACCCTCCAAGTCAGTACTCAACCAATACTCCATACACTACCAGAGTCAAATAAGCAAAATGCCGTAAATTATCCAATTTCATGGATCCGCGAAATCTCATTGGATCGATTCACCACGACTTGACAACACTGGTGCATGGTGGGCCAACTTAGTGCCAACGAATCAATGCTGAGTAACAAAGGTGGGTTCAAGCATTGCGTTAACTGGTATCCGTTTGTAATCCCCTAAGCACAAGGCACCCAAGGTACCCAAGGTACCCAAGGTACCCAAGGCAAGTCATCTGGATATTGCTCTTCCCTTTCAATGGATACTTATACTATGTTAAGCATGTGTATCCGTATCGAGTACTGGATTTACCCATTCCAACCAACAAAGCCGCAAGCTAAACCCAAACTTCAATACATCCACCCACGAGATGCGTGTTTGTATCGCCCCCCCAAGCACATGCCAACTGCTCTATATCTCCCGCAAAACGGGTGTTGGCAGCAATGGCCCAACTATGCCGTCCTCTAGCACTTCTTTGTGTAGGAAATCTCTTCTTGTTGCTGAATCTTGCCGGTAGAGGGGCACTTGGGCCACTGCCCACTACTCCACCAATACCCTGTTCAGGTCTTAGTTTCTTTTTCGAGTGACTCAAAAGGTGAGCAAATTTTTTTTACTGCAAATTTTTCTTATGACAAATTCAAGCAAGACTATATAAGGAACCAGGAGTGCCCGCATGTATAGACGGCCCTCGTGGCATAAAACAATCTAAACTTTACAACCCCGGTTTATAATCAAACCCTACTTCAAATCAAGTTAATTGAAAGGAATCAAATACTTCTTTTAATTTAAAAACCCCAAGTGTTCATTCGATATGAACTTTACCCAATCAGACTACCTCCAAGACCTAAACCTTGATTTTGGTTCACCAGCATTGAGCGATATCCAATCCAATTCTTGTAAGAATGATCTTGACATCTTTTCTCAAGTTGACTTCTTTGATTTAGATGTTTTATCAAACAATAACGTTGTTCCAATCAAGCAGCAACAGCAGCACGAGCCATACTCAGTTCAGGTTAAACAGGAAGAGAATGAAATCTCTCAACTTTTTAAGATTCCTGAGTTAGCTAATGCATTGAATATTTGTGTTCCAGTTCAAGTACTTACTCCCCCATCCCTTGCCTCAACTCCAGCTCCGTCATACTCAAAGTCCCTTTACTCCGATTCTTTCCAACAAGAACGTCCTATCGTTGTTACCGAAGACAAGCGCAAGCGTAATACCGAAGCATCTGCAAGATTCAGAATCAAGAAAAAGCAAAAGGAACAAGATATGGAACGTAGATCGAAGGATTTGAGAGAACGTGTTGGATCCTTAGAAAAGAAGCTCAAAACATTGGAAATGGAGAACAAGTGCTTGAAACAGTTAATTTTGCAACAAAATGAGCAAAAGAACACGGATTTGTTGGAGAACATCAAAAAGAGATCCATTTTAGAGTCGAGGTCTGTCTTTGCGTATACTAAGTGAGTACATGTATGAAGGTTTTCTTTGTCTCAGAGAAAATGCTTCATATACCTACTCGTGGTTGTGTTTCTCACAACTTCTTTGGCTACGAGTCTTGTGATATCATGAGATATCCCATTGGGTAAGGTTGCAATAAGAAGAAAAAGTCCAATCCACAAAAAGGACTATCCACTGTTTTAATTTTATTTCATTTCCAATTTACTTCCAGCAGTTTTCAAAGAGACTTTTAACGTCGATTTGATCGTGTTTTGAACTAACAAAAACAGTACACTTTGAGCTCAATCTGTTCTTTTGCAGATAGCACACCGTGTTGTTGTTTTGTTAACTTAGCATGGAACCAAACTGTTCTCTTTCATTTCATTACAATTATTTCTAATCCTGTCACAATTTTACGAATTTACCAAGGCATGTTTCATATTTGTGAAATATGTCAACCAAAACACTTACGAACATCATCAAACAAACAAAAACACCTGTTTGGGAACCCTTAATTGGGTTTGCTCAAACGCGGGGGGTTTCGCTTAAAATCCAACTTTTAACGACCTTTATGAATATAGACTAATGTCCATTTACGATTATTTATTCATTTAATTCAAGATCCAACTCTTTGAATACTCAGTGGGGAGGGAGAATGTTGGTTTCATAGGAACAAAGAGGAGTTCCTTCTTTGTTTTTAGAGAAAAGTTGCACAACCAACTATCTCTATTCTTATGAAACTAAGCTTTCTTTATTTACTAGACGTTTATATGCAATTGCATCGAAGAATGGCTGAAAAAAACGGGCAAGACAAGCAAATAAGGATTCATACAAGAGAGAACGTGAAGGAGTTTTCAACTCTGCATTTCTCGATTGCTTTATTTCATCTTGCTCTAAATACTGCCTTACCTTTGTTGCTGTTGTACTACCCACCCAGTTTCACTTTCAGTTCTTCCAACAAGACGAAAGACATGAAAAAGAGCATGCATTTCCAACAAATGCGATGCTTCTGTCAACCCAACTTCCAAATCATTTGTGACCTTTTTCTGCTCGTCTCTTTTATAATTTTTACAATAAAAGTTGCTAACTGTCGTAAGACAGTATTTTACTAAACACCGCTAGTTTCGTTGACGAGGCAATCGATTGCAACCTCTTGACTAGACGTAGACAAGAGTTGACAAGAGTTGACAAGAGTTGACGAGATACAATAGGCCCAGCGATTTTTCACTGTGACGCACCAAATCGTCCTGTACTACAAATTAGATCTACTGCAATACTCTCTTCACTGGCCTGTTATTGGGAACAATACCCATCAATGGCCTCTAAGTCCGATCGAAAACTCTCGTAGGCGTATTAGCATCATGACAATGTGCTATTACCAACACAGGGCCCTTAAGCCTATATATTTGACACTCCTAACTCCTATCCCTCACACCTCCTTACGCTGGTGGCTGAAAGACATATGTCCCACCTAGACAATTTTGCACACTCCATTGCGGTTTACCCCAACACCATAAGCTTTTGGATCCCGGTATATCTTTCAGTCTGGCCTCCTGAGGTACTCTGAGCACATATTCGGATACTTTCTGAACATTCCACTTACTTGGCTGTACATCCTAATCGACTCCTTTCCTTTCCTCCTCTCGCTCCTCTAATTGTCGCGAGATTTTCAGGCCTCCAACTTTGTCTCCCCTTGAATCTGCGGTACTCCACTCCTATCAAAAGCTGAGACAAACAAAAATCATCGCCAGAAACTCGACTAGTACAACATCCACCTTCTTAGACAGTTTTGTTTCTAGCAGTAACATAAGATCTTCCAGCCCGCTAAACTCGTCGAACTGCTTCTGTTTGCTTGTTTGTTTTATCAAATCACTGATAGCAGTCTGGTAGATTCCAAGTTGTATCCATACCTAATCCACATGACACAATGCCCAAAGGCAATAAGGTAATAGCTACGCCTTCACCCAAATATAAATCCCATCAGGGAGTTCTAAATGCCATGGACCAAGGCAATGACCAAGAACACCACCAAGGCATCAATTCCCACCATGATTCCGGGGTTGATGTCACCGCTAGTGGAGGGATCTTCCACAGTCCAATATTCGAATTATCATTGAGCAAGTTAAGGGACATAGAAAGATCGGTCTCTCCCCGTGAGATCCCCAAATCTCGTGAATTGACCCCAAGATTAACTCCTAGTAAGATGATTCAAGAAGTGTTACCAATGGAGATTGAGAAATCATTCGGAATTATTAAGAAACCAGAAAAGATAGCTGGAGCGAACGATATTTCCAAAAACTTTAACTTCTCTCTTCTTGAGGAGCAGATTGACCTTCGTTTAGCACTGTCTGACAACCCAACAGCTGTTATGGAGCTTGATATGGACGGGAATGTGCGATATCTTAGTAAAAACTGGGAAAGCATTGTGGGAACGAATAGAAAGAAGATCGTTAACAACCCAATTTCGAACATCGTTATAGGGAATAGTGTTGAGGATACCCTTGTTTTCAATAGGTCAATTGACCAAATGATTCAAGATGACGTTAGTTATAAAGTTAAATTTATTACTCCAACAAATGATAGGATATTTCAAAATGACAATTCAAGTGGAAAGCTAACTCCGCATCATTCAAGAGACGAATTATCTGACAATCAAGATCTAGAATTAGGTGAAGGACAAGACTTTCAAGAGGCACAAGATATCAAGAATGCACAAGAGATTCAGGATGCCCGTGATGCTCATGTTCAATATGTTCAAGATACGAAAGATACTGATGCATCATATAAAAATAACGAGCTTCCTAAGGAGTTTGAAACACTGGACTCATTCGATTCAACAAATGATAATAATTCAATCCATTCCGATGATAGCACACTTAGCTCAAAACTTTCCACTAATGGTGCCGTGATAGAATTGGAAGCACAAGGTATTTTAGTTCACAGTTCAAAAACTTCTCTTCCAACACACCTGATGTGGACAATCAAGCCGTTTGTGCATTTAGATGTGAAGTTAACTTTGCCCGTAAATTTGATCAATTTGCTCGGATTTGGAGCTGAATTATTCGAAGGATATTTACTTAACCTTAATGAATTGGGTATAATGGATGAAACGCAAGTACCGCAACCAAAAACTATTCTTTGCAGAATATGTGAATCGCAAATACCAGCATGGTTCATCGAAAGTCATTCCGACATGTGTATTGTTGAATATAGACTCAACGAAGATTTGCAAAGTTGTCATGACTCGATTAATGACCAAAGAGACTTGATTCAACAAATTATCGAAAGTTTGATGATTAGGCAAAGACAGCAACAGCAGCAATACCAAATCCAGAACTTGCAACCGGTTTCTCCTGACTCACCGTCCTCATTGCATTCGCCGGTTTTAGGTTCACCTTCTTCTCTTTCACCAAATCATTCCGCGGGATCTCTTCCGACATCTCTAGTTGGCCTTGGAAGCGGACTTGTTAGTCAACTCTCGAGTGGCACGGGTTCTGTCGCGGGATCATTTGGAAGTGCTTCAGCCCCTGACGACTTAATCTATGAGTACAAGGGTATTCCATTACCAATTTCTACACCTAGCGAATCTGCAACTGGTTCTACTTCCAAATTTCAAGCAAGCACACCAATGTTACATCAGAATAGGAAATTTCCGTTTGGAATCTTGCAATTACTTGTTGAATTGTGTGAGGAAGCATCATCTATAAATCCTCAAGACAATAATGAAAATGGTGGATTGGTTTTGTCTCCTAATACAGAAAAGGCTATTCATAATGTTCTCCACTGGAAAATATTAGAGACCTCTGATCCTGCCATTGCTGCAATTATTCAAGATACCCAAACTTTGGTGAACGAGAAGGTAGAGACTTTATCAAGATTGGTGTCTATTTTACAGTATTCCCAAAAGATTAAAAGCGAGGTTGATGAATTGGTAATGCAAACAGTAAGTGAAACCGTTGCCAAAATCAAGGAGCAAATTATGATTAAGGAGTTTGATCCAAGTCACCGAGGAAGCATTGTAGAGCTGCAACAACGTAATGAACTGTCCCTAACGCACTCACATCTGGACTCAATATCAGATCATCAGATAAATACCACTCCACCAGTGACTCTGCCTCCTGGAACACCTAGTATTATTCGAACAGGCTTATCAGAGCCTGTTAATTTAAATTTTAGTGCTCTGCTGAATACTAATATCAACTCCGGTGTTATTCTCTCACCGCAACCATCCAGAACAAGAAGCCCATCTTCAAAATTATTCACTGAACCATACTTCAAGGAAGACGATTTCAAATCAGTAACTCCAAAGGATATGTTACTCAGAGGTCGTACTGGTAGATCATCTACAAGTTCGTCTCTGTTATCTCAAAAAACTTCAAATGATATAACAGATCAATTACAAGATTTGGAACTCAATTCATCTAAAAAGTCTTTAGAGAGAGAGCCTCCTTCCTTATCGAATAATTCCTCCTTTTCCTCCCCGAGAAGACATTTGTCTCCAGCACCATATGTTGAGAAACAAAGTCTATCCTCGTTTCAAAGAAATTCAGTTAACAATCGATTTGAAATCACACCGCTGAATTCCCCTTCAATACAGAATTCTGAAACGAGTAACAGTGATTCCTTAGGTCTTGGAGAAAGGCGGTCTAACTCAGGTGGAAATACGGCCACGTTGAACTTGACTCAACCTTTACAGCATTTGCACCATCTCCATACTGGTCAAATTAAATCAGCTGGAATCAACAAACCACCCTTATCACCACTTTTGGTTTCAACAACTCCATCTTCGAAACCAAGTGGTGGTGGTACAAGGGATTACGAAGTGATCAAACCCATAAGTAAAGGTGCATTTGGTTCGGTTTTCTTGGCTAAGCGTAAATTGACTGGTGATTATGTGGCCATTAAATGCCTTAAAAAGAGAGATATGATTGCTAAGAACCAAATTTTGAATGTGAAGTCTGAAAGAGCGGTGATGATGAAACAATCGGACTCTCCGTATGTGGCACAGCTTTACAGTAGTTTTCAATCCAAGGATTACTTATTTTTGGTCATGGAATACTTGCATGGTGGTGACTGTGCTTCTCTTGTTAAAATTTTGGGAACTTTGGGCAATGACTGGTCTAAAAGATATATTGCAGAGGTTATTGTTGGAGTTAACGATTTGCACAAAAGAGGTATAATTCATAGGGATTTGAAACCTGACAACATTCTTATCGATATTAAGGGACACTTGAAGTTGACTGATTTTGGATTGTCTCGAATTGGGGTAGTAGGCAGACAAGAGAGATCACATAGAAAAAGCAGTACTTCTGAACAAGGCATTGAATTGTTCAGAAAGTATGTCAACCAACAGCAGCAGCAGCAGCAGCACCCTGCACACCAAAGTCCCTTGGCAAATGTCACTGGATTAGGTTTGGGTGGGGGATTTGACTCGCCTTTATTAGATTTTTACCACAAACGTACTAGTTCTGTTACTCCATTTACTTTATCACCCACGTTAGAGAGCACCAAAATGAGCACAAGTAATAGTGGTCTCACTTCAATAACAGGTAGTGGAGGTGGTATCATTTCGGGAACAAATTCAACTCTTAATAGTGGGGTACTGGCTGGCGCATATGTGAGTACCACTGAAACTCCAGTGCAGCCATCATCAAACTACTTGACTTCTCCTACCCTTTCATACTTGGAGACGTTCCACTTGCAGAATCGTGCACCCTTGCATCCACCTGTACCACCTCAACCTATGGTTGGAGTTCCGACTGCAGGATATCCATTTGCATTGGCGTCATCGGCAAATCAACCGATTCATCAGACACCACCATCAATAACTCATAGATCTTCGTCCAATTTCAAGTCAAATAGATCTGGGTCTAACTCAAGCGGGTTAGAATCTCCTATTCTCAAACCGCTATTACCAAGAACGTCTTCTGAACTGTCTTTTGCAATTATTGAGGATGACTTTAACTACAGTCCTTCGCAAAGCTCGCTTCTGTATATTACTAGCTATGCATTGTTTGATCCTCAAAATGAAAGCAACTATGATGTGAAAAAGTTTGTGGGAACTCCAGATTACTTAGCTCCAGAAACAATTGAAGGTTTGGGACAGGGAGAATATTCTGATTGGTGGTCTATTGGATGTATTTTATTCGAGTTCTTGTTTGGCTATCCTCCATTCCATGCGGATACGCCAGAAAAGGTGTTTAAGAATATTTTGGAAGGGAGCATAGACTGGCCCCCAATGACTCCTCAGGAGGAGGCAGAATTTTGTTCACCTGAAGCTAAGGATTTAGTAAAGCAGTTGTTAACTCTTGATCCTGAAAACAGATTGGGATTCAACGGAGCAGAAGAAATTAAGCGTCATCGCTATTTCGAAGGACTCAACTGGGATACCCTATTTGAAGAAGAACCTTCGTTTGTTCCTGCGTTGGAAGACCCCGAATCGACAGATTACTTTGATGCCAGAGGTGCAGACATATCCCTGTTCCCTAAAGAAGACTCAGACGAAGACGAAACAGAGCTTCGTAATCAACGACATTGTATAATATCTACGACTGAATTGGGCTCACCTTCAATTGCGCCAGCTACTTCGCTGAGTTCTTTATTAGTTCCTGGATCGAGTAGTAGCGCTGGGAACATAGGATTTGGTCAAAATTCAGGTACTGTTAGCTTGGGTGGACTAGGAAACAGTGGTGGTAATGCTTCAGGAAGTAATCTTTCCATGCCTGGAAGCGCGACTGGATCGTTCAAAAAGGAGCGTAGAAGCAGTAGGTTGGCAGACCCCAGTGAATTTGGTTCATTCCATTTCAGAAACTTGGCCGTACTAGAGAAGCAAAACAAAGATGTTATAAACAGGCTTAAGACTGAGCATTTAGAACATCGAAACAGCTTTTCTCTGTCTTCTTCGGAGCTGACTACATTATCAAGATCAAGGGGATACTCCTTTGGGTCAGCAAGTGGAAGTACTGGAAGTACTAGCGGAGGAAGTAGTTTTAAACGACCCGTTTCTCCTGTTACAGTTGGATCCACCCTGGCATCAGGCGGAGGAACAGCAACTGGTACCATTATTGGAACACCAAACACAGCTAGACCTGCCTCCCCTAATAAGTTTATCGATACCGTCGCGTCTCCCCAAATAGGTAGACATGAAAGAGTTGGGAGTTCGACCAGCAACTATTCGAGTAGTGATGATTATTTATATGAAAAAGACTCACTGGAAAATGTTTATCCCACCGATAAGCATAGAGCGTCGGCACATTCCCTTACCAAGCTGCTTGTTAGAGATTACTCCCCATCAAGTTCAGATACTGAAGATACCAAACTGTCGGCCTTGATGAGAGTGCAAAAGAGACGTCAAAGTGTCCGAAGGCCAGCACCTAAAAATGCTGCAGTTGATGGAGACTTTACAGATGGTGAAGATTCGTACTCAAATTCAGTAACCAGAGTATTAGAATTTGACGTTCTTTACTGTGAATCTATACCGATAGTACGTCATGGTGTTTCAAAAATACTAGAAAAGTGTGGCTGCATTGTTGTATCCATTGCTGATGGGGAAGAATTAGTGAGAAGAGCTACTGGGAAAGTCAAGTTTGACATGATTTTGACTGATTTGAAATTATCTAAGATTGACACAGTGGATGCGGTCAAATTAATAAAATACACCACTGGCGTGAACTATAACACTCCAATTGTCGCGGTGACAGGATTAGCGCACGAAGCAGCTGAGTCACAATTGTTTGACTATATCATTGAGAAGCCAGTGCTGTTGGCACTGATACGAAGCTGCATTTCTAAGTTCACGAATAACGATGAAGCTATTGATGCATAAGTAGTTTAGCTATAAGTGAATGTATTTACAAAATTTGTGTACTAAGAACTATACAAGATTTATTATTATGCTTTCCTCTTCAATTCCTCGATCCCATTTTCAATAATATCGAGTTGGCTTCGTTTAACGAATTCTTTGGTTTCCAGCTTGTTCTTGAAGTAGTGCTGTTGGTACCATTTCATTTGCAGAATACTTTCCATGATATCGGCCCTAGCGGTGTGTTGACCAGTTTTCTTGGGACATAAAGCCATCAACTCCAGATTGTGCCTGTTACCAAATTCCATAACGGTCGAGACATCGATTAATCTATAATGCAAGTGTTCCACAACCTGAGGGAATTCTCTCATCATGAAGAATTTATCCATGTGAATGGTATTGCCTGCCATTACGGCTTGTCTCTTATTTGGAACGTATTTGATGATGTAGTCGTACAACTCCGCTTGCACTTTCTCCAAGGTTTGCTGAGGATTTGCAAGGATTTTGGGAACCAAGCCTGATTTGTTATGCTGATTAACACACCATTCGTTCATAGCATCCAATTTCTCCTTTGGTTGATATACTGTAGATTCATAGCCATTTTCATCTATTATATTCAAGTCTCCGTCGGTAATGAGACAACATATTTCAATGATATGATCGTTGAAAACATCCAAACCCGTCATTTCACAATCAACCCATACTATAGGGCCCTTGACATCGCGTTTGGTGGATTTTATGAAGTCGACTATCTGCGATGCGGACGATGGAGATACCCTCGAAACTGGGGAACTCGTTGGAGAACCAATGGAAGGAGACGTGGAGAGTTCTCTTGCTCCCTCGCTCAATTTAGGTTTCTTTATCAATGGTTCGGACATTCGAAATAAGCTCTTCAACCGAAATTGTCTTGTAACCCTTGGAATTAGCATCTATAGTGGAGGAGTACTCATTTTAGTGGTTGATTTCGCTTCAAAAAAATGAAACTGTCACGATTTTCACCTTTCGCTCATCAATACTTGATCAGTGGAATACCAGATCTACCATAGCAAAAAGCGACCTAAGAGACAATATGAACAAGCTCGATCGGTTCTATTTCGCATACTTCCTTTTGCACATTCCTATCACGGTATTCATGGACTCCAATATCATCGTGCCCAAGGAATACCTGGTTGAGTTAGCGCAGACGATATTGCAGTTCCATATCGACACCAACAAGGACTTCTTGCTAGTGGACTCACCAATTTGGTTGAAGGTGTTTGGGTTTTTCGAGTTGGTGTTCCAATTGCCACTATTTGTCTATTGTAGCATCAAATTGTACAATGGGATCGACAGGCTGCACTGGGTCTGGATGGTAGTATATGGCTTCAATGCAAGTTTCACAACCTTGGTGTGTTTGGTTTACGTATATATTACAGGACTGGAGCACGGCTTGACGGATGCCAACACATACAACTTGATGGCCATTTACTCACCATACTTGGTTATACCCTTGATGATGATGGTGGACTATTCGAGTAGAATCAGTTATGCATTGCAAAAGACCATAAAGCGTGATTAGAGATAAATGAAGTGGTACTAAAAGCATGTTTCTCATGATGTTACTTTGATGGATATGGACAGGGTTAAAGTGCTCCACCAAGAAGGCACCAAGAGGGACCAAGAAAGACACCTAGAAAGTCTCCACTCAAGGTGCTACCACCAAAAAAGACACCAATCAAGAAATCAACCAAGACATCCATAAAATGCTACATTGAGCTGGTCTACCGAGCTGCACCCATAGCACCACCTCTTCTCAGTGCCTTGCTAATAATACAGTCACTTTAATGTTTTGTACCTTATATTCAATACCTATCTATACTAAGCATACTTGTCCAACAATTCAACAGCGAAAGCAATGTATTCGGTCTCTGCTTTTTCTTTGGAAGTACCTTCTAAGTCCTTCCATGATTGCCACTTGTACTTACCCTTCAAGTCAAACAAACCTGGTTTGGTAGTGGTGTTGTCACCAACAGTAGCTTGCTTGTACAATCCGTACAATGACAAGAGTTCGTCATCTGTAGGACGTTGAGTCAAGCTTTGAACGGCAGCAGCCTAAAAGGGGTTAGTATTGATCTTGTGTCATTGAACCTGGCCCAATTCAATCACGATGATACGTACTTTATCAGTGAATTCTTGGGATGGCATATTTGGTGGGTCTAGTTTAAAAACGTATCTAGTTCTCTGTAAATTGTGGTGCCTTTTTATAATAAACTTTTAGTCCCAACAAATCACGATGCGTGTTGTTTGTGTTGAGATTGTGGGGGTGGAAATGCGACATTGCAAGAAGGCAGCGACATTTTGATCGAGAAGGGTCTAGGGTAGTGTGAGAGGGAGTGTGGAAGGGGAAGAGACAGAGGAAGGGAAGTGGAAGGGGAAGAGACAGAGGAAGGGAAGTGGAAGCAAAACATATCATTTTTGAATTGTTTACCTTTGGTTTACTTATTACCTTAGGGTTAGTTTACGAGGCAGGGGCTTTGGGCTTTCTGCTTTCTGGTTAGCTGCGATTGGCTTTAGGGTAAGTTCTTCTTCATGTTTACAGTGGTAACTGTCACTATAGGGATAATTGCCATTTGTTAATCAGCTTTTAGTTACTTCGAGATTGTTGTGAGGTAAGTGAATACACATAGCTTGTCAATGGCATCTTCCACAGATTTCAAATACCTCTCTGCAGACCAGCAAAAAGATTGTCTTCGTATAAAGGCCAAACAAAGAAACGTCAACAATGCATCTCTTAAACATTTCTATCCTTCAATATTCTCAAAATAAACAAAAAAAAGTTGATGATATCCAAGTATAACTTCAAGGTACTCACAATCTCATCATCCAAATGGGCTGTCTTTATGATAATTTGGGTATCAATTATTATGTAGACCGAGAAAATCAAAGCTCCTCCAAATGAATAAATCTTCTCCATTACACTTCCAAGTGGCAAGAACATCAGTATAATACCAATACTGTAAAGGAAGAAGAGTGCCACTACTAGAACACCTTGCCAATCAGTGAAGGCATAGTCGGCCCGAATTGCAAACAATGTCAATCCAACAAACACCATGGTGGTGAGCAAAACAGCTTCAAACAACACATCAGATTCAACAAGAGAACACGCTAATCCAATTCCATGCTTCACATAAGGTGAAACATGAAAGCATAATCAAGTTGGAGGGGTACAGGCGTGCTTTCCATTGGGTTGCAAATGCAAATACAAGGGTACCAACCATGGAAACAAAGAATAACCACATATTTTTCAAACACCATTCTTGCACACCCGTGTTAACTTTGATCAAGTAGCCAGCAAGCA